>CM035431.1:77534531-77764531 GCA_020310875.1 Ceratopteris richardii | reverse complement strand
AAAATGCATCCAGTATAATGAACCCATTATCAAAACAAAAGATAAATTGTGCTCTCTTGGTAGAAGGCCATCCTTAGTGAGAAAGGCTCATGAATCAAAACTTCCGCGGGCTAGCAACTTCTGTTTGGGACATGTACAAGTAGGAATTGTAACATGAAATGGAACTGCATTTGCAACATAAATACCACAAAAAGAAAATATTTCATGAGACGATGTCGTAGAGATTCATCTCTACTCTCACTTTTACTTGCTTCAAATCAAATTAGTGTTCAGAACACAGATGCAAGATACAACTTGTGGATCTAAAGATTCACTACCTATATCCAAGTCATGGTTGATGTTATCATAAAATGCTGTGGGATTTGATGCTCAGAGCTTGGTGAACGTGAAATAACTACAACTATTGCAAGAACTACATGTTGTGGTAGTATATTGGTGATGATAGAAATTATGGGTGTTGATGCAGCTGTTCGACGGTCATGTTGATCCATACATGCCTAGCTATGCTTACAATTACAATGTGTGGTAACAAGGATTATGCATTTTATGATGGAGATAATAAAAATTGAGTTGTTGAATCAACGTGATATGCTGGAAATCGTTGAGATTAATTCAAACCATTGAAATGAGTTATTGCGGTACACGTTTGATGATTCAATTTCCTTTGTGCTCAGAGTTTTGATGAATAACGGAGCGACTTTAACAACTTTTTTTTTTGAGGGTACAATGAAATTGAAAAGCATACTGAAATGGAAATACACACTCACATACCCAACCTCTTAAGGGTAGAGCCATCCCACATGAAAGACTCATGGATATGTTCGGTCAAGACTTGAACTCAGGCCATCCTCCTACAACTTCAAGGTGTCAACCATTAAGCTACGCGACCTCAGACGTCCAAGAACGTTTGCGCTACACGTTTGATGATTCAATTTCCTTTGTGATACACCCCCCAAGGACGCTCCCCTCCTGTGTATTAAGGGCCCTATTCCCTGCCCGTATGCCGACCTCTCTCGGTTGCATATGGACGTGCCACGTACCCACTCACACCTTTGTGGTTTTTTGTTGCCGATGTGCCAATAGGACTGACAATCGCACTTTTAAATGGCAATATCATTCTCAGGTCTTCGAACGCGAAGAAGTCGGAGGCAGTGAATCGATATCAGCAGGTTCCAAAGTGGGAGGTGACAAGCTACGGGAAGAAGTGACTGAACGGATGCGACGGAGAAAGCTGTCAGGTGTCGGACAGCATTCAAGTCTTTGATCCAAACGCAAAGCAATTTTCACGAAGAAGAAAAGCGACGGCAAGAGTCCAATGACGGAGTACTCATGGGTCTAATCAGCTCAACAGAGTCCATGAGAGCGTCCGTCGTCTTCTACAAGGGTACGTCAGACCTTGTCTGAGTAGCGCAGGGGACACTTTCGTTTGTTCGTGTATCGCGGAGGGGAACCGCTTATCGCGGCGCCGTCTATCGTGGTTTGTCCGTACATCGTGGAGGACGAAAGCGATTTTCACGGAGCATCCATAGCAAACCGTCCATCTTCACGACTTTCTCTCGCGCCTCCTTGACCATTTGTCGCAGTTTGGAGCCTACCGCTTTTCGCGAAGGATCTAATGCATTCGTGGTTTCGCGCCTCCAAACCGTTTACTGTGGTGGTCTAATCCGTCCATCGTGAATTTCCATCAGGCTTTCGCGGTCATATGCTTTGTGTCTCCCCCTCCTGCGCTGTCGCGATCTTCCCTCCCTTGAGCTTGTATCCTATTTGATTCTTGTAGTTTTAAGTTGAGTGCTGTTTGAAGCGTCCTTATGAGATTGGAGTTGTTCCCGCGCTCTTGAGTGCTTGGCATAGTAAAACCTCATATAAAAGAGAAAGAGAAGTTTCGAAGAAAAGAAGAGAAGAAAGAAAAGGAAAAGAGGTATGCATTAATGTGGGAAGCAAATTTTGAAGTAAAAAACACAGTGTTGTTAATGGCTTTTTATCTTTTCAATGTAAAAGGCATCCTCAAAACTTTGAAACTTCTTTTTATCGCTGCTCGTGTGAGGCTCTATTTGGTCCTTGGTCTTCCGGGAATTTTCTCTCCTTCGTGCAAGCCGGGGTACTTGTCATGGCTCAAGCGACCCCCTCCCTTGTGAGAAGTAACTTGGCCCTGCCCTTGGGGGAGATCGGTAACATGGCCCCTATGTTGGAGGGGGGATCCTGTGTCGCCCTTGGGGCCTCCGAGGGTGCTGAGTCTCTGTTGGTCTCCCTCAGTAGATCCGCAATTCTGTTGACATAGGAGGAGCTCAAGAAAGTTTGTCTCATCGATCAAATGTTTGGCCCTGGGCCCCCGCTCGAAACCGTGTGCCAGTGGCTTCACAATGAGTGGTTCCCCCGTGGGTTCATTGTTTGTAAGTGTCAGTTCTTATCGGCTAGTCACATGTTGCTAGTCTTTGAGAATTGAGATATGGTGTTTCGAGCCCTCAGTGTCGGAACTTGGCAACTCGGGTGGGCAACCCTGTGCCTATTTAGATGGTCCCCTGTTTTTGCTCCCGACAAATCGAAATCTCTCTAATACCCTCTCTTGGTTGAGCTCCCTAACCTACCGTACGTCTTGTACAACTTCATGAGGGACATTGTTTCTCCTATCGAAAAGTCATTGGATTCATGCAAGGACGTTGGTGGTCTCATTTATAAAGATGCAGGACACTCGCTCAATGCTCGGTGGCACCCTCAAATCTGTGTCGAGGCTAACCTCAGCACGCCTCTTCCATCTTAAAGTGTGTATGTGAAACAATGCAAAAAAATACAGAACCTGAAATGCTAGTACCTAGAGTCTTTGTCCGATGCCGAGGTTCCCATCTATCTTCTCAAGGAGTGGGTGACGCATCGAGGATCACCGGGCAACCGCCTCACTTCACGTCGAGTTCAAGTGTCGGAGACGGAAGCGGATGAATGGGAAGAGTCGACGCGGGGTTAGATCAGGCCCCTGTGTGCACCGTTCCCACGTCAGGCGAGCGGCATCTGCGCATTGGGCGCCTCGCCCTCTCTCTGGTATGGCGATCGTGGTAAGGCCCCTCCCCTCTCGGAAGAGACGAGCGAACATGCGTACGCATAAGACCGTAGGCGTCGAGAGCGAGAAAATCCAAGTACCATGCTAGTACGTAGAAATCACCAGATCGGCTACTTCTTGAACAACTAATCAAGAGATGCATTTTTTTTCCTCTTTTTCACATATTAACAATGATTGTTGTGTATAACAAGTTTCATGGAGATGAAATACTTATATGTCAACTAAATTAGTCTTTTCCATATTGAGTGATGAATCATTTGTTTCAAATATACTTAAGGATATGATAAATGATTACTAATAATCTCTTTGAGTCCCTATCGCACCTGAGCTTGCTTCAAGCACCTAGCGTGCACTGTTGGATTTTGTGGCTAGCTTGAGCCACCAACCAAGCATGGCCAATACTTCCCGACATCTGTGAACCTGACGTGAAGAAGTGGCATTGCAGCTGATGTACATTTGACTGGAAGCAATTCCAGGCATTTATACTTGTATTTTCCTTGCTTGCATATATATTAAAAAAACTAAAATCTAATGTAAAAAACCTTCTTCATGACATGGCATCACAATTGGTTTCATCTATGGATCTAAAGATTGATTCCAAAATGAGTCCTTAAATTCCTTTTTGTCAATCTTGACTAAAGTAATATCGGAATTTAGTGCAACTATTAAATCCATAGATACACAATTCAATCAAGAGTGTAGGAATTTACAAGAAACTACTCACTATGAACTTTCAAGTTTGAACGAAGGTATGGATACATTATCAAGTCATGTGAAAGAAATTTCCGCATTCAATACTATTAGTCATGACATTTCAAGTTTGAAAGAAAATATTGAAACTTTAATACATAAAGTCAAAGAAAGTGCTACATGTGAGTGTAAATATACACACCAAGTTCAATTTTAAAATATATCTACACATTCTATTGACCAAAACCCTTTACTCGACCATAGAAGATTCACTCTTAGACCTTTACATAGAAGACCAAATAGAGTCCATAATCGAATTGTTAGATGTTTCTGGTGTGATCAAATAGATCATATATATGGGAATTGTAAAGCCTATGAGAATGCATGTAGACAAACATTGGTACTAGAATGTGAATGAAAAATATGTAATTATCATAACCGTTTACCTCTTCACTTGAACGATTACAAATAAATAAAGAAGAGCATGGAAAACCAATTACAATGAAAAGTAAGGAAGATAGCATAACCTATGTTCAACTTTATGCAAAGCTTTTGTAAAATGATAAGGTTTTTAATCCTGAAACGATTAAACGATTTATGGAAGAAAAATACAATCATTTTCCAACTAAAATTCAAGATGATATTAATGAACAAGAAGATGATGGAAATATAAGTACAAAAAATGACCAAGAAAGTACATCATATCCTGAACAGGAAGATCAGACCAAAGTAGGAGGAATTGTTGATAAAATTGTGGAACAAATTAAAAGCCATTTTTCAGATTCTTTTGTTTCTTTCAACATGAAAAAGAAAAATAGCATGATAATATTACATGAAAATTATGATGAAAAATAAAATACTTTTCCAATGTCTACTAATGTATTTTGAGAGTCTGTTTTGTAGATATTGATGAATATTATTGATCACGAGAGTTTTTACTTCTTTCCTCATCAAAATGGTAAGTTATGAATGATTATGGGAGTTTTTACTTATGTCGTCATAAAAAAGGTAAGTTATGAATGCTCATGGGAGTTTTTACTTTCTTCCTCATCAAAAGTGTAATTTATCAATGATCACGAGAGTTTTTAATTTCTTCCTCATCAAAAAGGTAAGTTAGGAATGATCACGAAAGTTTTTACTTCCTCCCTCATAAAAAAGGTAAGTTATGAATGATGATGGGAGCTTTTACTTCCTTCCTCATCAAAAAGGTAAGGTATGAATGATCAAGAGAGTTTTTACCCTCTTCCTCATCAAAAAGGTAAGTTATAAATGATTACGGGAGTTTTTACTTTATATGTAAACTAAATTGGTCTTTTCCATATCGAGAGTTGAATCATTTGTTTCAAATACAATTAAGGATATGATAAATGATTACTAATAATCTCATTGAGTCCCTACTGCACTTGAGCTTGCTCCAAGCACCCAGCATCCACTGTTGGATTTGGCGGTTGGCTTGATCCACCAACCAAACGTGGACAATACTTCTCAACAACGGCATATAGAGAACTAGAAAATTTGTGAGAACTCAGATGGAAAAAAATATGTGCTTAAAAGTACAAACAAAACAAAGGCGACGATGATAATGTTGTCTTTCAAAACCTCTGAAATTATTTGTCCACTATCTGCGAGAATGCACATAGAATAAGATAAAACCCAAGACAACTTAAACTCACAAACATGTTCTTGGATTGACATTTCATATCACGTTCAACAATTATTCGGTTCATCAACTATCGGGTTCATGTTTCACATCAGGTTCACCAGCTAACAGGGTGTAAAACGAGACCACTAGGTGGATCAATTCTGGCTTCTCTATGGGTCTTTTTGTGGCTACATGTGCGGTGTTCAATGCATTGCCTTGGAAAGTGAGAAGCGAGTTCAAAGTTGATTGACATGAGCTAGTATGAGAATGTGTTAATGTATGAATGATCTAAGATATACAACTGCAAAGAAATCAAGTAAATTAACTAAGTTTAAGAACAGTTCCCTTTCTGTTTTGAGTGGGAGAAGTAGAGTTTTCTTTCATAGGAAGCAAATATGTTAAAATAAGAAAATAGATATAGTTTTGGTCTATAGGAATGTTACGGGATGGACACGTATTGCATAGGAAGAAAATAAGTGGAAAGAAAAATGTAAATAGAATCTTGTTCTACATGAATGTTACCAGATTGACACATTTGAACAAGTACAACTATTGTAGAAGATGTATTTAGGGAGGAATTCACATCCATTAATGGTTGTTCAATGAAGTCATACTAAGGAGTAATAGTGATGCTTATGGTATATCCCAATCCAAAGTATGCTTAAGAAATATGAAATCAATGTAGCTTTTAGATGAAGAGATAGATGGAATTGCCCACATGAACTAAATACATCCCAATAGAAATGATTGATGAACGAGATCTACAATGTTTGTAGCCCATAGCATCACCAAACACTTGATCTCACTCCACCTTCTCGTAAGCTTTGTAAATGATTTGTAAAATCTCCTAAATGCTCATACAAAATTGTAAATGCGTGTAATGTTCTATAGAAAAAACGTTAGAAAGAAAATAACAATACTATAGAGGAGGTACTGGGGTATCCACTTTTAACAAGAGCAGAAAATATGCACTTCAAGTACTTCGTCTACTCAAGGGAGGTCCTTCTTAGGGAAGTATACCCTTTCACATTTCTGTGAGCAGGCAGATCACAATAATTGCGTTGTAAACGTGGACACTTAGAGAGAAGATCAATGACAATGGCAATAGTGAAGGACGTAACCACTCCTGAGTGCACATGGATGATTACAATATAGGCAAAAGAAATGCTCTAAAGTTGATGCTCTGGGCTAACATGCCACTCCAGAACTAAATAGCATCAATACCAGAGATTCATCCAATCTGTACAATGAACACAACTAGATGTAAACTGGCAATGATCAATACAAGTATGAAGACTTGCTCTAAGGGAAAGAGCATGAAAATACCACTGACTCACACTGAATGAAAAAACAAAGCCACTCTCTTCACACTATAGTACTATTAGCCCTCCACTCGGAAGCCCACGCTCTGTATCCTCACCACAGAGTGACTTCCTACAATAGGCTTATAGCCACAAAGTGCAAAGAGGTAAGGGGGAGGCTGTGGAGAGTGTGGGAGGTTGTGGGTGTAAATAGGGGGAGGTTGTGGGGGGTGTGGGAGGTTGTGAGGGGTTGTGGGGGGCATGGGAGGTTGTGGGGGGTGTGGGAGGTTGTGGGTGGGAATAGGGGGAGGTTGTGGGAGGAGGTTGTGGGGGGTGTGGAGGTGTGGGAGGTTATGGGTGGGAATAGGGGGAGGTTTTGGAGGTTGTGGGGGGGGTGTGGGAGGTTGTGGGTGGAAATAGGGGGAGGTTGTTTAGGTTGTGGGGGGAGGTTGTGGGGGGTGTGGGAGGTTGTGGGTGGGAATAGGGGGAGGTTGTGGAGGTTGTGGGGGGAGGTTGTAGAGGTTGTGGGGGGTGGTTGGAGGGTGGGAAAGACTCATCTTTTTGTCTCTTGTCGATAGGAGTGACCGGTGTGTAGATTACACAGACCCCACACAAAATGTAGCCATCAAAGCATGGTATCCATGCAATATCTCCACTCGACTCGAGTTGCTTCGCCATATGAGTGGCCCCATGAAGAAGTTTGTATGCATTCACAAGACAACATGCAACATTTGGACATTCCTTCAACAAACCTTTGAACCAAAGTCCCTATCTTCTCAAGTTCATTGTCTCAACGAACTTATCAGGCACCAAATAAGTGAAGAAGAAAGTGTTGTATTTAGATGCTGCAAGAACGTCAAACTTGGTGCCCTTTTGCTCTCCGAATTTCACCTTTACTCCAATTGCTCAAGCGAAAGTGAAGAGAAAGTAGTCCTCAAGTGGGAGGGGATAGACGGGAGGGGAGAGGAGGGGGCTGCAGGGGAGGGAGTTGCACACGGGAGGGAGGGAGTGGGTGGGGAGAGGAGGGGGCTGCGGGGAGGTAGTTGCATGGAGGGGAGGAAGGGAGTGGTTGGGGAGAGGAGGGGGTTGCAGGGGAGGGAGTTGCGGGAGGGGAGGGAGAGAGAGAGAAGAGAGAGAGAGAGAGAGAGAGAGAGAGAGAGAGAGAGAGAGAGAGAGAGAGAGAGAGAGAGAGAGAGAGAGAGAGAGAGAGGGAGAGAGAGAGAGAAAGAGAGAGAGAGAGGGAGGGAGGGAGAGAGAGAGAGAGAGAGAGAGAGAGAGAGAGAGAGAGAGAGAGAGAGAGAGAGAGAGAGAGAGAGAGAGAGAGAGAGAGAGAGAGAGAGAGAGAGAGAGAGAGAAATGCCACGATAAAGACCCCCACATCAAGTCTTTGCACCGTCATGGTTTAATTCTTCCTTTATTTTGCTTATTTCCATAAGACCAAAATAAACTGCAATCACTGAATGAAATACGGTATGTACAGTGAATGAAGATATGGACCACGGGTATCCTCTTACACTGCAATCCTCTAGATGTAGTGCTCCATGACGTAATACCTTTACCACCCTGTATGGTCCTATCCATGTGGGCGTCAATTTGGTTGAAATTGTTGGGATTTGATGCACCAAAACCAAGGATCCCTCCTCTACTTCATTGGACCTAAGATACCTGTCGTGTAGTCCCTTGTGCTCTTCTTGTGTTAATTGAAGTTTTTGCATGGTGTCTTCTCTGTATTCTTCTAATGCCACCAATCTCCTAATGGGAGGTTCAATTCCAATGGTTTTGGCTCCAAGTTCTCTTTTGATAATAAATTCGAATGGTGCTAAGGCCTCTTTTCCATATACTAAGCCAAATGGACTCTCCCCAGTGGTTCCCCTCTTTGTAGTTCTGAAAGCCCAAATTGCACCGATCAATGCTTGTGGCCGAAATCTTTGATGATCAAAAGATAGTTTGTGCAACAACCCGATCAAAATCTTATTGGAGCTCTCTACTTGGCCATTTGGACTTCGATAGTAGGCACAAGAGTTTTTATGGAAGACCTTGTACCTGTCAAATATAAATTGGAGCAATTGATTCACAAAATGTGTCCCCCTATCACTAGTGATTTCCGGTGGGCAACCAAATCTTGAGAAAATACGTTTATACAAAAACTTAGCTATTGTTAAAGCCGTGTAGTCCACAGTAGCTTTAGCCTCTATCCATTTAGTTGTGTAACATGTGGCCATCAAAATATACTTCTTACCCCCAGGGTGACCAGTTGGACTAATAGGTCCTATGAAATCAAGACACCATAGTTCAAATGGGAGCCATCCTGTGGATATGACTAATGGTTGGAAATTCAATATAGATGGCGTAGGAGCACATCTCTGGCAAATGTGACATTCTTTAGCAAACTTGATCGCATCCTTGTAAATATGAGGCCACCATAGTCCTTTGTGGATGATTCTGTGAGCCAACTCTTCCCCCTTTAGATGCCCTTCACTGTGTGCAACCTCTAGCAAAAGATTTACCTCCTCTAGATAAACACATTTTCTCAAGATACCATCCTGACAATATCTATATACATTTCTGCTAATAAGTAAGTAGGCTTCGGTTTTAAGGAGAAATCTCCTCTTTTCTATAGGTGTCAAGTGTTCTAGGAGTTTTCCAGTAGTAAGAAAATTGAGAATTCCACCATACCAATCACTTTGAGTTGCTACTAGGAAGAGATTACTATCCACCAATTCATCATTAATACTTGTTGCCTTCTCGCTCATTGCGGTCGTGGATACTTGATCTGCCATGTAGTGCTCTCTTCGTGGCTTAATATGAATATCAAAGTTGATTTCTTGAAACAGGAGTAACCATCTCCAAACCCTTCCAACTACTCTAGGTTTATTTATCAAGTATTTCAAGGGCTGATGGTCAGATATGACTATAACATGTACACCAAGAAGGTAATGCCAAAACTTCTAAAGAGCAAATACGATAGCCAAGCCTTCCCTTTCGGTCATACTGTAGTTCCTTTTTGCCTTGGTGAGTAGTCTACTGGCATAGGAGATAGGTCTATCAACCTTGTGTGATGATGGTTGGGCTAGAATTGCACCAACAGCATGAAGACGGGCATCTGTTTGCACATGAAACTCCAATGAAGAATTAGGAACACTTAAAAGTGGAGCAGTACATAACCTCAATTTTAGTTCATAAAATTCTTTCTTAGCTTTAGCACGCCATGAGAAAGGGACCTTTTTAGTGGTAAGCCTTGATAAGGGCTTAGCTATTTCTGAATACATTCGTATAAATCTTCTATGGTATCCTGCATGGCCCAAAAAGCTTTGCACTTCGTTTGGGCTTTGTGGTATAAAAAAATGACATTTAACCGGATTCAACTTGAAACCTGTTTTGAGACATTGCTCAAAGACTTCCTTTAGATTTTCCAAATGGTCATGGAAATCTTGCACTGGTGCTCTTCTATCTGTTCCTAAAAACACTGAAAAGTCATCCATTAAAATACGCAGAAAGGTTGTTAATCACTTGCCCAATATTAGATACATTGTTCTATTAAATGAAGCTGGTGCATTCTTCAAGCCAAAAGCCATGCGGGTATAGACATAAGTGCCCCATGGAGTAACGAAGGCTATTTTGTCCCTATCATCAGGATGGATCACTATATGATTGTAGCCATTAAAACCATCGAAGAAGCGATACAAAGTGTGACCGGCTACTTCCTCAAGTACTTGCTCTGTGAAGGGCTGATGAAATCCATCTTGAATAGTCACTTTATTCAAGGCATGAAAATCAACACAGACTCTTATTTTTCCACTATTTTTCTTGGGTACAATAACCATAGAGGAAAGCCACCTGGAATGTTCTACTGGAAGAATTATACCTGCTTCTTCTAGTTTTCGAATTTCCAACTTTACCACCTTTGCATACTTTGGATTGAGTCGATATGGCCTACTTCTTACAGGCGCAGCTCCCTCAACTAAGGGTATCCGGTGTAACCCAAGCTCCTCTGGTATCCTTGTTAGATCTTTGTAGGACCATGCGAAGACACTTTTGTAAGCAAAAAGTAAAGAAGTTACCTTCTGTAGTAAAGGAGGATAATGCCATAGCCAAGAGGCCAAGTGGACTACTTGAGGATTCTCTTCATCTCCTAGATTTAATTCTTGAACAAGTGTTTCAGGACTGGTCTTGTTTGAGAAATCATCTCCACTGTATGCAGGGGTGGACTTTAACTTATATTCTGCAATATGTTCTCTAGTCCATCCTTGAGGTATATCCGAAAAGGGGAGATCTTCTCTGCATTTAGGCTCATAACTTTCCTTGTCTGAAACTTCTATAGTTGTTGCCCCTTCAATGTTTGTAATCTCTTGCAAACTCTCATTATTCAACTCCTTGTGAACCTCATGACCTTTTCTTGCAACTCCTTCATCTGCAACTTCTTCCTCTATTTCATTGATTTCAACCGTGAAACACTCTACAGTTTCCATCATCCAATTCAATAATGTATCTTCTTCTTGGGGTAGAGAGGGCATTACCTGACTGTCCATAGTATACCCAGTAGTTTTCCCTGAGTCGAATCCTTCTTCCAAACGTAGTTGCAGTTGGCTATTGGTGCTTGTTGAAATCCATAGTTTGTTTTTCTTCCAATCTTGCAAAGCTTTTGCTTGCCTTAGCCAAGGTCGCCCGAGGAGTAATGGGTAAGAAGTCTCCTGTGGAAGTGCAATAACAACAAAATCTAGAACAAAGTGAGAACCCTGTACTATCATTAATACCTTTTCAATAATGCCAAGTGGCACAACCCTATGTTCATCTGCTAGTGTAACAATGTATAGTGCCATCTTGGTAGGCTTCAAATTTAGTTTCTTCATTGTGAAATCTGGCATCAAATTGATGCCATAGCCTCCATCTATGATCACACTTGTGAGAGCTTCATCCTTTATAAAAACAAATAACCTTGAGCTTTGGTAGTCTGCCAGGGGTGCAAGGGGAAAATCAGCCATGAAACCATCTATGCTAGGTGGCTGGCTCAAGTGAGCAGAGTGTATAATCTTTAATAAGCCACTCCTTATTTTTGAATCCATCTTTATGAGTTCATATAGACTAACCTTATGATGAATACCTTTCAAGATCTGCTCAATGCTTACCATATGTGTGTCTTCTTGCAGACTTGTTGGTTGGTCCTTTAGTGAGGCAGCCATCCTTTCATAAGCTCCTTCAATATTTGCTTGGTCCTTCCACCCAATCTTTTTTTCCTCCTCTTTATCCTGGAGTCCTTCTCGTTCCTCTCTACTGGTTGCTGCTGCTTGTCTGGCCCTAGTCATCATGGGCATTGAAGAAGATTAAACAACATAAGACTGAGTGTTCATACCTTCTCCTTGTGGCGAGACTGCAATCATATGAATTGGAGCGGGGTGGCTTCTTGGGCAATCTTTGGTATAGTGATCCTTGGCCTTTGGAGAATGCTGACAAGGAGGTGCATCTTCTAGAAGGGAACACCTATTTTGCATATGGACATACTCACCATAGCAATAACACATACATGTCCTATTATATCTAGGCTTTGTTGTACGATTCTCCTCTCTATTAGGTGCATTTGATGTACTAGCATAATAGGAATCCAGAGCTTGAGGGTTACCTCATTGCTGTGTACCCTTGAGGTAGTAATAGTCTCTAGCTTCCTGGCCGTCCTTTCCACAAAATTGACAGCTTACCTTGTTAGGACAATTAGCATTGGAATGTCCATTGTTGTTACATATTGTACACCAACTCTGCCTTCTTATATCCTGAGTGATCCGCAAATCTTCTAACTCCCGGTGAAGTTGGGCTACTTCTTCATCAGTGCGACGCAGCGGTGGCAATACCTTTTCTTCTTGGTGATTTTGTTGCATTCTCAATGCCTCCAGTTCTTTCCTCAGTTGCCCAATAGGGTCTAGTTCTGAAACATAATTTGGTTGTGTTTCCCCTTCAAAATGCTGCCTAGCTTCTTCAATGCGTGATGCCGCTACAATAGAATGATTAAGGGTTGCGTCCAATCTAAGAGACTCACATAGCTTCTACTGAGATGACCTCGGGAGAGCTTTTTCTATCCATTTTTTAACCAAGAAGTCACCTGGAGCATGTGGCAGACATGCAAAAAGTGCTTTTGTTCTAGTGTGAAGTTCATAATAGGATTCACCTCATCTTAGCTTTAGGTTCTCTATCTGATCTATAGCTCTTTCCGAGGAATCACTAGGTCGAAATGTCTGTGAGAACATGGTCTTTAGAGCCTCCCATGTAGCAAAATGGCCATCTGCATATTGACTGTACCATTTATCCGTAAGGCCTTCCAATGAGGATGGGAAGAGTACCAGCATTGCATCCTCTCTATTCTGCAGACCTCATCGATGGCATAAGGAGATGAATCTCCTCACATGTTCATCAGCATCCTCATGAGCTTGTCCCTTGAAGGTAGGTAACTTGATATTGATTCTGGAGAGTAAATGAGAGAGATCCTCCATTTTCACTGGTGTTTCCTCTGACGTATTTGAGGAGAATTCTAAGGTTCGCCTATGCTTTTCTTTTGATAGAGGAGTTGCACCCGAATCAACCCATAAATTTAAAGGAGGTAGAGGGGATGTTCATTTTGTGCTACCCGTGATATTCGAATGACCCCGAGAAGCACATCCTTCACATAATTTTTGTAGTAGCTTTTGAACCTTACATATTGAGTAGGAGAGATGGTGGGTGGTGAGGGAGGTGTGGGTGGAGGTTGTGAAGGTTGTGGGGGGTGTGGGAGGTTGTGGGTGGGAATAGGGGAGGTTGTGGAGGTTGTGGGGGGTGTGGGAGGTTGTGGGGGGTGGTTGTGGGGGGTTGTGGGGGGAGGTTCTGGGGGGTGTGGGAGGTTTTGGGTGGGAATAGGGGGAGGTTGTGGAGGTTGTGGGGGGTGTGGGAGGATTTGGGGGGAGGTTTTGAGGGGTTGTGGGGGGTTGGGAGGTTGTGGGGGGTTGTAGGGGGTGTGGGAGGTTGTGGGTGGGAATAGGGGGAGGTTCTCGAGGTTGTGGGGGTGTGGGAGGTTGTGGGGGCTTGTGGGGGGTTTTGGGTGGGCATAGGGGAAGGTTGTGGAGGTTGTGCGGGGTGTGGGAGGTTGTGGGGGGAGGTTGTGGGGGGTGTGGGAGGTTGTGGGTGGGAATAGGGGGAGGTTGTGGAGGTTGTGGGGGGAGGTTGTGGGGGGTGTGGGAGGTTGTGGGTGGGAGTAGGGGGAGTTTGTGGAGGTTGTGGGGCGTGTGGGAGGTTGTGGGGGGAGGTTGTGGGGGGTGTGGGAGGTTGTGGGTGGGAATAGGGGGAGGTTGTGGGGGGGGGGGTGGGAGGTGTGGGAGGTTGTGGGTTGGAATAGGGGGAGATTGTGGAGGTTGTGGGTGGGAATAGGGGGATGTTGTGGAGGTTGTGGGTGGGAATAGGGGGAGGTTGTGGGGGGTGTGGGAGGTTGTGGGGGGGGGGGGTGGGAGGTGTGGGAGGTTGTGGGGGGTTGTGGCGGGTGTGGGAGGTTGTGGGTGGGAATAGGGGGACGTTGTGGGGAGAGGTTGCGGAGGTGGTGGGGGTGTAGGGGGTGGTTGGAGGGTGGGAAAGTCTCATCGTTTTCTCTCTTGTCGATAGGAGTGAACGGTGTGTAGATTACACAGACCCCACACAAAATGTAGCCATCAAAGCGTGGTATGCACGGGATATCTCCACTCCTTTCGAGTTGCTTCGCCATGTGAGTGGCCCCATGAAGAAGTTTGTATGCCTTCACAAGACAACATGCGACATTTGGACATTCCTTCAACAAAACTTTGAACCAACGTGCCTATCTTCTCAAGTTCATTGTCTCAACAAACTTATCAGGAACCAAATAAGTGAAGAAGAAAGTGTTGTATTTAGATGTTGCAAGCACTTCTAACTTGGTGCCCTTTTGCTCTCCGCATTTCACCTTACTCCAGTTGCTCAAGTGAAAGTGAAGGGAAAGTAGTCCTCAAGCGGGAGGGGAGAGGAGGGGGCTTCGGGGGAGGTAGTTGCATGGAGGGGATGGAGGGAGTGGGTAGGGAGAGGAGGGGGCTTGCGGGGGAGGGGGTTGCGGGAGGTCAGGGGGAGAGAGAGAGAGAGAGAGAGAGAGAGAGAGAGAGAGAGAGAGAGAGAGAGAGAGAGAGAGAGAGAGAGAGAGAGAGAGAGAGAGAGAGAGAGAGAGAGAGAGAGAGAGAGAGAGAGAGAGAGAGAGTGAGTGAGAGAGTGAGAGAGAGAGAGAGAGCGAGAGAGAGAGAGAGAGAGAGAGAGAGAGAGAGAGAGAGAGAGAGAGAGAGAGAGAGAGAGAGAGAGAGAGAGAGAGAGAGAGAGAGAGAGAGAGAGAAGGGACACAAGGCTCTCTCTCCCCCCTCTCTTTGTAACATGTAAGTCATTGCACACATGACCACCTTGAGGTTGGGGGAAGGGGGGGTCACAATATTGCTTTCTTTTGGTTTATCTTCTACTCTCCTCAAACTCGACAATGGCGGGGATCCTGGGTCAAAGAGGATGGTGACATGATTTACACAATTCCGGAGGCGGTCAAAAAAATCACATGAGAAATTCCAAGAACATCCCCAATTTTGCTTTGGATACCAAATGTAAGCACTAAATAGTAATGACTTGAAAATGATGTGTGTGACACTCTCTTCCCATCCAATATATCCTCTTGCATCCAAAGATAGTAGTGATTTGGAATACTCTAGTGACATCATGTGGCCATCATGCAACACTCATCCTCATTACCATTGAATACCTTAGAATACCCCGCTCCCCCCAGCTTGGTACCTTGGCTATGGCTTGTGAAGAGATGGATAGGCATGTGCTTGAAGATGAAGAGGTGTTGCAAAATCCTTGATCTACACCAGCCAATTGAACTCCAGGAGTATATGGTGGGCCCTTTTAGCTTGCCAATGGATGTATTAGACACCCTATGTACCTTGGAAGATAACTCTCAAAAAGATAGATCAAAACAGATAAGTTGGAGTTAGCTCAGAGGTGAAAACTTGCTATTCTTGGTTCATATACCTGTCCAGTGTTTTACATAATTCTCTGAGCACAGCAGCAATTAGCTTAATTCCTCTTGGGGAAGTCTAGGTAGCTTAAGGAGCTAACTTTCAAGAGTAATCTCATAAAAAATAATAAACCACACACTGAGAATGAGTTTTAACAAGTGATGACATCATCCCAATTTTCACGAGCTGCTACAGTTTGAGACCACTGAGCAGAAAAATGAACATAACTCAAAATGTAGGAATCCAATGATTATGAAAAATTGTATGGTTATACTAGACAGTAAGCTGAATCCACAAAGCTTTAAATCACTGAATTGAGATATGTAACCACTGAGAAATGGCTCTAACAAGGTGAGTGTAAAAATTGGGTACTTGGCAGAGAAGTGAAGATGAACAGACCCTGTTGACTTCAAATGAACATAACTGACGATTGCAACATCCAAATGACATGAAAATTTGTCAGCGTATAAAAGACTTGTAGGGCTAACTTTACCTAGATAAATTACTGAAAATGATGCACCAAGCTCAGAGAAACCATCTCTGCAATCTGACTGAGAAAACTAAGATTAATGGTAGTGAGTAGTACACTTCACAAGAACATGGAAATATGAACCCAAATGATCATGAAAATGAAATTATATTGCTTGTACAATACAATGGACTTACTGATACATATGTGTGCCTTGTAATCACACCTTGATATGGCATAAAGCTCAGCTCTTGGAGGTCTTCACATAGGTCTCTCTAACCACAACTAAAACTGCAATCTATTTATAGTTGAGTTTGGGAGGCTAACTTCCCTCAATCACTCTCCAATCAATCAATGATTGATTTGATTCTCTACCTACCACAAATCACAAATTCGTGGCTCCTCTTTCCCTTTTTGATCATGTGGACTCAACCACTTAAGATTCTTTCACTTTTACATTAAGTAAACTCTTCAAAAGTTACAAGAGGTAGTTCACAAGTGAACTTTACATAGTCTTTATTGTAAGGCTTCTTCTATGACTTTGTGGGACTCAAGCCAATACTTAGGCTTGTCATAGACTTGCTCCAACAGCTCCCCCTCAAGCCAAGTATGCTTGAGTTCTTCAATCTTCCAAGATTACCTGCAAACCAATCATAGCCTTGAATTTGCAAAGCTTTGTACCATCCAATGCTTTGGTTAGAATATCTGCACATTGTTGATGAGTGGACACATATGATATTTGAATCTCTTTGCTTAGAACCTTCTCTCTTACGTAGTGATAATGAACTTCAATATGTTTAGTCCTTGCATGAAAAATAGGATTAGCATCCAAATGAATAGAACTCATATTGTCACCATAAATAGTTGGAGTTCCAAACTCCAATCCAAGATCTTTGAATAATTTCTTCATCCACATAGCTTCCTGAGTAGCTATGGCAAGACCTCTATATTCAGCTTCAGTAGAAGAGAGAGCAATTGTGGGTTGCTTCTTGGATGACCATGAAATAAGCTTTGAACCTGCAAAGGTAAGATAACCTGAAGTGCTCCTTCTATCTTCCTTGGAGCCAGCCCAATCTGCATCAGAAAATAGCTTCAAACCTAAATCAGATACATAAGGATAATAAAGTCCTTCATTTATGGTTCCTTTGAGATACTTGAGAATCCTTTTGGCAGCATCCATATGTGGTTTCCTTGGTGTGTGCATAAATTGACTTAGCACACTCACACTGTAACATATATCTACTCTTGTCAATGTGGCATAGTTGAGACTACCCACTAGACTTTGATATGATGTGATGTCCTCTATGAGTTCAATATGTCCTTAATGTACCTTTTTTGAGTGAGAAACAAACCATGATCTTTGTAGACAACTTCCAAACCTAGGAAGTAGGTAAGTGAACCCAAATCACTTATCTTGAACTCTTCTTTCATCTGATCTTTGATCTTCTTCATACCATCAACATCATTTCCTGTCAATATAATATCATCTACATATACACATAGGTAGATGTTCTCTGAATTACTCTTTTTAATAAAGAGTGAAGGATCTGCCTTGCTTGGTTGAAAGCCTTTGTCCTGCAAGAATGAAACAAGCCTGAAATTCCAAGCTCTTGGAGCTTGCTTGAGACCATACAATGCTTTGTTAAGTTTACACACGTAATCAGGATAAACTTGATTCTCAAAACCAGGTGGTTGTGCCATATATACCTCTTCTGTTATCCAACCATTCAAGAATGCATTCTTTACATCTAGTTGAAGTATCTTCCAATTCTTGGAAGAGGCAATACTAAGCAAAACCCTAACAACACAGGAGAGAAGGTCTCCTCATAATCAATTCCCTGAGTTTGTGCAAAGCCTTTTGCTACAAGCCTTGCCTTATACCTGTTAATGGAACCATCAGAATTCTTCTTGAGTTTATAGACCCATCTTGAGCCTATTACCTTCATGGATGAAGTCTTGGGCACCAAATCCCAAGTGTTGTTTTCCTCAAGTGCCTCAATCTCTTCCTTCATTGCATGCTTCCATTTTGTTTTTGCTTTGGCCCATACCTTTCTAGTTTTTTCTTTTCCCTCATAGATCTTGTTAGGCCACGATGTGATGATTCTGCCTCATGTCCAAGTTCCTGCAATTTTGCTTTACCTTTAGACTTCCATGCTTTGAACTTTTCCATCTGAGATTCTTCATCATCCTCTGAGGTGTCTTGTTCTTCAATCTTTGGTTGTTCTCTACCAAGCTTTGGATAATCTTCTTCAAGATGGTATGGTAAATTGACCTTCCTACATGAATGTTCATACCATGAATTGTTCTCATAAAAAACTACATCTCTGCTTACCAAGAATCCTTTGTTGATAGGGTCGTATGACCTGTAGCCCTTTTGATTGTTGTCATATCCAATAAATACACACCTTTCTGCCTTTGGATCCATCTTGCCTCTAACCTGTGAAGGAACATGAGCAAAAGCAATACATCCAAAAATTTTACAATGATCTAAGCTTGGTCTTCTTCCATTCCAAGCCTCATATGGAGTCATCCCATCAAGGAATTTTGAAAGCAACCTGTTAATCAAGTAAGTGGCTGTAGATACAGCCTCAGCCCATAAGTAATTAGGTAAATGCTTTTCATTTAACATAGATCTTGCAGCTTCAACAATTGTCCTATTCCTCCTTTGTGCCACTCCATTTTGCTCAGGAGTGTACCTTGTAGTTACCTCTCTTTCGATTCCTATTTCTTGAAGAAAAGAATCAAAATCATGGGAGAAGTATTCTCCCCCTCCATCTGACCTTAGCCTTTTTAGTGATTTACCTGTTTGGTTCTCCACAAGAGCCAAATATCTTTTGAAACATGAAAAAACTTCATCTTTGTGTTTCATAAAGAATAGGATAGTCCATCTACTACAATCATCAATAAAGGAGACATAATACCTTGATCCAGACATTGAAGCTTCCTTGCTAGGTCCCCATACATCTGTATTAACCAACTCCAAGAGATCTCCATGCATATAACCTTTCTTCATGAATGGTAACCTGTGAGACTTTCCAAATTGACATGCACTACACTTATAAATCATATGTTGTTTTGACAAATTAGGGAGTCCAAGTACATTTTGGTCCCTGCAAATTTGCTTTAATGACCTTTCACCAATATGTGCTAACCTTTTGTGCCATACTTCCAATTCTGTGAGTGTCTGACTACCATAATTAAAGAGAGCAATGTTTGTAGTGTCCTGTAATTCAAATGTGAACAATCTACCTGTATTTTAACCTTTTGCAATTTTTTTGAATCCTTGACTTGGATCTTCAACAAATGCTTCTGCTTTTGTGAACCTGACTTGCAACCCTTTCTGTACTATCTGCCCAACACTTATCAAATTCTTTGTAATGGTAGGGACATAGAGTACCTTACTGAGTAGGTTGATGTTTCCATCAGGTGCTTTGACATTGCCTAATTTCTCCACAGGATGTTTTGTATCATCTCCTGTTTGTACCTCATGCTTATTCCTTGGATCTTCTAAATCTAATAGGAGTGCCACATTTCCTGCCACATGATTTGAACAACCTGAATCTATGTAGAAAACATGCTCATAAGATTTACCTTGTGGCATAGCCATGTTCATGATCAATAATGAATCCTCTTTGTTTGAGTCTTTTGTGTAGTTATTGTAGTCTCTCCTTCCTTTGTAGCCTCCTTGATAGTTTGAATCATTGTAGTTGTTGTAGTTGCCATGATAATTGTTGAACCTTCCTCTTGAGTAGCCATAACTTCCTCTATTGTATCCTCTTCCTCTTTGATTCCTGGAATTCCTAAAGCATTTTTCAGTTGTATGATTAGTTAGTCCACAAATAGAACATGAGTTGGAGTCTTGGGATCTCCCCCTGCCTTTCCTACCTCCTCTTCCTCTACCTCTGCCATGTCTTCCTCTACCTGCATAGTTAGCTTGATATGTACCTGCTTCATCATCCACTTTCTTTGCCTTTCCTTTGTTATATTTGGACTTGCTTTTATGAGTGTATAAAGCTGAAGATTGATTACCTTCAGAGCTTTCTCAGTTTTTGATAAGCTTTGCCTCTTGAGTAAGTAGTTGTCCAATGAGTGTATTGAAATCAGGTACATGCATGTCCATGTACAAATCCATAGCTGTGGTGAATGCTTCCCACTTGTCATCTGCCTTCAAGCCATTGATGACCTGCCCTACAATTTTCTCTTCATCTATTACCTCTCCAATGCTTCCCAACTAATCTGCTATGTCCTTGAGCTTTGTGACAAAATCAATCACATTTTGTTTGGGAGCCTTCTTGAGAGTTGTGAAATCAAGCCATAGTTGATGCTTCCTAGCTTTAGTACTTGAAGAAAAGAAAGCTTCAAGTGCATTCCACACTTCCTGAGATGTCTTACAACTTCTAATGTGAGGCAACAAAAAATCTGAGATAGAGTTGAGGAGATAAGACCTTGCAAGTGCATCCTTGGAGCACCATGTGCTCAATCTCTCTTGCTCTTCTTGTGTTGGTTGACTTTTGTTCCTGAAACTTGGCATAACTTCATCTCCAGCCACATAACCATATAAACTTCTACCTTGGAGATAAGCTTCCATTCTTAATGACCAAGCTATGTAGTTACCTCTGTCCAATTTGTCAATTGATGAAGAAAATCCATCTGCCATGTTGTCCAACCGTGCTGTGATACCACTGTGAAGAGATGGATAGGTATGTGCTTGAAGATTAAGAGGTGTTGCAAAATCCTTGATCTACACCAACCAATTGAACTCCAGGAGTATATGGTGGGCCCTTTTATCTTGCCAATGGATGTATTAGACACCCTATGTACCTTGGAAGATCACTCTCAAAAAGATAGATCAAAACAAATAAGTTGGAGTTAGCACAAAGGTGAAAACTTGCTATTCTTGGTTCATACACCTGTCTAGTGTTTTACATAATTTTTTGAGCACAACAGCAATTAGCTTAATTCCTCTTGGGGAAGTCTAGGTAGCTTAAAGAGCTAAATTTCAAGAGTAATCTCATCAAAAATAATAAACCACACTGAGAATGAGTTTTAACAAGTGATGACATCATCCCGATTTTCACGGGCTGCTATAGTTTGAGACCAGTGAGCAGAAAATTGAACATAACTCAAAATGTAGGAATCCAATGATTATGAAAATTTGTATGGTTATACTAGACAGTAAGCTGAGTCCCACATACTTTAAATCATTGAATTTGAATAAGTAACAACTGAGAAATGGCTCTGACAAGGTGAGTGAAAAAAGCGGGTACCTGACAGAGAAGTGAAGATGAACAAACCCTGTTGACTTCAAATGAACATAACTGAAGATTGCAACATCCAAATGACATGAAAATTTGTCAGCATATAGAAGACTTACAGAGATAACTTTACCAAGTTAAATTACTAAAAATGATGCACCAAGCTCAGAGAAACCATCTCTGCAATCTGACTTAGTGTACAATACAATGGACTTACTGATACATATGTGTGCCTTGTAATCACACCTTGATATGGCATAAAGCTCAGCTCTTGGAGGTCTTCACATAGGTCTCTCTAACCACAACTAAAACTGCCATCTATTTATAGTTGAGTTTGGGAGGCTAACTTCCCTCAATCACTCTCCAATCGATCAATGATTGATTTGATTCTCTACCTACCACAAATCACCAATTCGTGGCTCCTCTTTCCCTTTTTGATCATGTGGACTCAACCACTTAAGATTATTTCACTTTTACATTAAGTAAACTCTTCAAACGTTACAAGTGGTAGTTCACAAGTGAGCTTTACATAGTCTTCATTTTAAGGCTTCTTCTATGACTTTGTGGGACTCGAGCCAATACTTAGGCTTGTCATAGACTTGCTCCAACATGGCTGGCCCTTGTCCCACACACACATGGAGTGGTCTCTATAGATGAATGTCTGACATTAATTGTTTGGCCTCATATTTTTCTACCAAATCAAATCCGTCAATCATGTGATTCTTGAAAATCTTGCATCCGTATGAGCTCTAGCTTCTATCTCGAGGGAAACAAATATTATCTTTAGATTTTGTGCTTTAGGAATCTCCATGGTTTTCGTACATTATGTAAAATAAAGTTTTGGATTAAATTTAAAGGTCTCATAATTTTTTCCGAGCTTGCGTTTAACCTTGGCAGCAGCTTATGGAAAAAGGATCATGAATGCTCATGAAGTCCACAACTCCTAGTAGCTCTTTACTGGATACGACCAATACCTCTCGTTTGGAATCAATCATACGCAAAGTTTGTAGTCATCTTCTAACAATAAGACGATTTATCAAGTGGTATCGACCATCCATACAAATGAGAGAGAAATCTTTTTACTCGGATATTGCATTGGAGGTCCAAACGACAGAAGTACATGTTTTCATGTATTTTATACATTTCAATTGTGACATAGCACGAGACTTTGATGCGAAAGCTGTTTGGGTTATTGAAGGAATGGGAATAATGATAGGATCCGAAATGATAAAGTCCAAGGTTTGATATGACGATGAAGAAATCTTCGTTTTTTGCATGCGTTGCAAACGGAAAAAGAAGCTTTTCATTGATTGCAAGTCCAGTAATTCAAATACCTTCAACTATCTTGAGCCGTTGGCGAGTATAGGGCTCCGATAGATTGGAAACTTTCGAGAGAATATTATTTAGAGTATCTCTCTCTTTTAATCTCCTTAGAAAGAGTGTGACATTTCATGAACATTTCTTGTATAAAATATGTTCTTTAGTTCTCATTGAAGCATATTATTTCCAAATCCATTAAACCTTGTAATGGAGAGAGAATCGCCCCTTCAGCAATAAAGAAATTCCAGGGTGCCTCTTCTCCTTGCTTTTAGTCTCAATCCGTTTGTTTAATTTAATGTTTTTTGCCACTTGAAATTCAAAAAACAGTAACGTATGGAATGAAGCACTCTACGAAGGGGTTGCACAAGCGGATCTGTAGAAACTTCTTTTTCTCTTTGTTAGTTTTTTTCTCTTGTTTTGATATTCCAACTTCTATTATACTAATGCTTTGAGTTCTATAGACTTCTATGCTAACGTTTCTTACTGTTTCTCACAAACATGACTACGAATCGGACACCCATGACTGCGAAATATCTTAAGAGCTATGATCTACGATCGTATTGGGTGCATGGCATATGATACTTAAACCGATGTATTGCAAGCCAAATGAACTTCAACGGAAGTCGGCATCACATGTTGGTTTGGGCCTGACCCCTTCAAACCCTGCGCTTCGTATCGACACCTCCGACAAGGAAATCGTAAGATGATTTGGCTCTAATGACTATGAACTTTAGCCTTCAGGCAAAGTGGATACATCTCTCGTTGCCTTCAGGCCAAGTAGATATCTCTCTGGCATTTGGGACCACCAAACCAGTCTACATGCTAGGCTTAGGGTGCTCCCTTCCTAAACTCTACTTTAGTGGATTTTCGATATCTGCAATCGTGGCCGTTCCAGGCCTCTAACCCCTCATTTTTAGAAGGATACCTCAAGGTACCATGTACACAAAGACCACCTTCATTTATAGGTTCACTTAGCTCATCCTACGAGATTAGGCCGCATGTAAAACTTCTTATTTTAGGAGTCTCTCTAGTTGAGGGTTATTTTTCAATTGATCCTTATCTTTCAAAAGTATAAATTTTCCAGCTTCGTAAGCTGTAGCACTTTCTCAATCACAAGTTTCTAATCACTGAACGATAGTGGAAGAGAGGAAAACACAACTTACACAGGATAAGAGAATATCGAACGCAAAAGAGTAGACAATATATTAGTCAGGAAAAGAGAAGTTGTGTTATTATAGATTTGAATCAATCCATACAATATCTTTCGAAAATAGCTTCTTCTCAAAGCGCTAACCTCCCGAACAGCCCTAAGCTATCGCAATCTCATCCATACTTGCACTCTTAACTACACTCTCACTCTCACTCTCAATCACTCAATCACAAGGTAATTCTCTGATTTTTGGCTTCTTCTTGCTTCACACAATAAAACTCCTTCAAAACAAAGCTCATAAAAAATTCACAGAGACATCTTTATTCTCTTATGCATGCTCTTCCTTTCTCTCATACAACATTTCCCTTAATTCTTTTATCTTCATGTTCAAGTTTTAAACAGAAAGCTTGATATGGATAAGTTTTAGAGAGACAATATAAAACTTTTCATCCTTAAATTTCCATTACATACATAAAATGACTTAATTATTCGTTCTAAACATTATGTCCACAATATAATTCAAAAAGTTCAAAATGAATTATTTCAGTATCTCTTAATGACTATTACAAGAATATACATGAGCAAACCAGCACAACTCATGATTCTTAATCCATAACGGTTTCTTGGTGCTTCGAGGTTTCCTTCGCGTTTCCCGGAAATACAGGCAACTCGCAGTATTCTACTCGTATAAATATTCCTGGTCGGACAAGGACAATGGTGTACCATTCTATAGACTTGATCATTCCTTCCTAGGTTTCGTTTCTTAATTCTGTGTATGAAAGTAACGTAGGGAGTTTGTCTGTTTTGCAAGTTAAAGTCAAAACAGCCTTCAAGTGGTGACCAAAATCATCCGCGAGACAAGTGTACAGACTCTACAGTATGCAAATATGCTCATTGTTTCTAGAGTATTTTCCCATCTTTGGTTTGGACGTCACTCTTCACTGAAGGCGGATGTTCCGTCGACATTGCTCTTCAAGTCTCAGCATCAATAACCAGAAGCTTTAGATACAAGGTTTCTAAATAATTATCCTGATTTATTAACGCGCATATTTGAGCAAGAAGATAAAAACTAAGAAAGAACGAAAACACATTGTGGTCTTTTAGTGTCGTAAAACACCTTTCATCGTAAGGACCTCACGTAATGTGTTTTTTATTTTTTACAAGACAACAGAAAAGATGATTAATTTGCAAGAAGAAGTGTACAGAAGTGCAGGAGGGCAGGATCCCCAGTCAAACATTACACAGAAGGGGGCTCAAATACAAGAAAATTCCATATCGGGGAGGAGAAACAAAGTAAAGTTTCTCTCCATCTGTGCAGAGGAGTTCTTCACAGCACTACAGACAGAGGCGACTCTTCAGGAAGAGCAATTCTTCTGAGACTTTGATTAAATGAGAACAAGGAATTTATTTGTTCCTGGTTGAATAGATGTCCACGGAATGTTGAAATTCTTTTCTCCTGGTTGACGACATAGTCACGGAATGTTGAAAGAGCCGTGTGTGCAAAGGAAATTGTAAAGTCTTAAGAACATATATATTCCTGTCATGAGAACTCAAATGACTCCAGAAAAAGGTGGCAAGAAAGTGTAATAAAGTGTGAGAGCATAATCGGGCGCCTCCGCAACTCGTCGGAGTTTGACCCTGTTTTCTACTTTCTATTTACAGTAAAAATCCAGCTCCCGATACAAAGTAATTTGTTACATGTCAAGAATATATTGTCGCGTCAACTTTCCTTATTACGTTCAGTACACGATGAGAAAAAAAAGTGATGGAATGATTTGAGAGGCTAGAATCGAACGCTCTATTTTTTTTTAGAGTACAATGAATTAGAAATACACACTCATCCACCCAACCATGTAAGGTAGAGGCACCCATCATGAGAGACTCACAGACATGTCTAGCCAGAACATGAATTCACGACTTCCTCCCATAGCTTCAAGGAATCAGCCATTAGGCTCAAACAATGCTCTAAATTTCTCTAAAATATGCAAGACGGGAGGAATGAGAGAACGAATGTTTGACCCCAAAATCTCTGTTTCATTGAAGCATTGATTTCAAAATGGTATACGAAAACTTAAGGAGGGTCCTCATCGGAAGAATAAATATACTTAAGCAAAACAAAAGCTCTCATTAAGATCAACCCCACACAATATAAAAATATACTCGAGAACATGTTGATTTGTATTTACATTTTTGTTTTACTAATTCAAGCCAACGAGAGCACGCGAGTTTTGAGCAAGAACAAAAAGATTCATTTTCTCTTGTTTAAGCAAATTGAAAACGAAAAATGCATTAATGATGCTATGTGCTAACATTCAAAGGGTAGGATCCCACAAAGCGGAGATTTGTAAACAAGCATACAACAATAGAGCTAGGTCATCATATACAATTGAATATCATGTCAAATCTACTCATAGAGTACCGTAATAGAACATAATTCCTCCATTGATTGGAAGCAGTTCTTTTGAACATGCTAGAGAGCTCGAAGTGTTTAGTGGGAGTAGTCCTAACAGCCATCAAACACTTGTTGACAACATCTTTAAATCCTTGATAGAAGGAAAACAAGAAAGAATGGTTATTGTTTTTGACAACATCTTGATTTCTTCTTTTCCATATACATTAGAGAATGTGGGACCTCCAAAGATTCCATAAGGCAATATCCATATTCAGGAAGGACCCGAGGAGAAATTCTTTATAGCTCAGGCAGATGTTGAGATTGGAATAGTATGGCTAGATCACCCTTTGATAGAGCTTTGCATGCTTGCAATTGAAGTACAGGTGGAGCAAATCCTCCACTTTGTCACAAAAAGCACATATACCATCATTAACACCAATCTTCCTAGCCCTAGATCCACACCAAATTCCATTATGTATGACAAGCCAAAGAAGAAAGAATTGCTTGACATTCATGGGGAAATCCCAAAGACAAAGAAATATGTGTTTCCACTTATTTGTTGAGATATCAAGCTCGACATGTGATGATTTAGGATGACACATATCACTTTTTCATTTCTATGACATATATAGTAGTCACGCCAATATATGTGAGGGATACTTTATTGAGGTGTACTATATTTATTTATTGTGAGTGATGGAAAAGTTTTTTGTTGCAAGCTCACTCATGCACGAACATTAGGTTTTTCCATATGTATTGTTCTTTATATACTGCACTTGTATTCTTGTTTTTGAGGGCATTCTTGTACATTTCTTTTATGTAATAGAAGAAGAAGAAGATCCTTCTTCATTGCATAAATATTTCTATGTGTTTCTCTTTGATTGTGAGAGTGCGTGTGAGTTATTTTCCTTATCTCCTTCTTCGTGAAATGGCACTAGAGCCAGTGTGGCTGTAGAGTAGTTTCAGAGCCATCTCGACCTCTCTTTCAAGCCCACAAGGTGGGGCCCATAAAAAAACTAGGGCAATTCGCAAAACTATATCTTGCATCATGTTCCTCAACACTCATATATTAAGTTCCATGATTTCAAAAAGTTCCATGTACTGTTGATACATGAAAATTGTGTTTTTCTGAGATCCAACTGTCACTTCATAGTCTGAGAGTGTTTAAGCAGAAGTGCTACTTGTAGTGTTTTGTAGTGTTGTGAATAGTTGTAGAAATGGCAAACGCAAATGGAATGAGTCAACTTATGAGTGATAAGCTAGACAAGAACAACTTCCATGCTTGGAGAATCAGGATAACAAATTTCTTGATGGGAAAAGGCTATTGGAAGTACATTTAAGGAGAATATAAAAATGCTCACTACATGATTCGGCACATATACGATGCCAAACTTCGAAAGAGGATTAGAACAGATTGGTCACATTGTATGAGACCAATACAAAGGCACCAAAATTTCAACTCAAGAATGAGCTACATACATTGAAGAAAAAGAGCATGTCGGTAAGTGACTACACCCTGAAAATCAAAAGCATATATGAGTCAATTGCATCTATTGGCATGAATGTAGATGATGATGATAAGGAGGAAGTATTCCTTTGTCGTTAAGGAGCTACATGACAACACTTCAAAACTTCTATATAGACCAATCTTGAATTTTGTTGATCTAGTATCTATGCTGATTATTGAAGAAAAGAATCTTGGTGAGGACTCAAACTCTCAAGGAAAACCTAGTTCTCAGAAGGTATTCTACTCTCGCAGAGGCAGAGGCAGAGGTAGAGGCTTCCAAAGTGGAAGAGGATATAATAACCAAGAATAAGGTCAACAACACAATCATGCAATAGGAAGAGGATAGTTTTGAGGCACTCCGGGCCAAAGAGGTCGTAGAAATTTCCAAAGAAATGATTCAAATAATGAAAGTAAAGGATGTTGGAATTGTGGTAAACTTGGACACTTTGAATGTGATTGTAGGTTGAAGAGTAAAAATAATAGAAGGCAACAAAACAACTATGCATCCACAACTGTAGATGATTCTAAGAAGCTGATCATGGTTCAACATCATATGATAAATACGATGTCTACTGATGTTTCAAAATGGAATCTCATGACCAGTCATGCGGAATGGTTTAGTAGTTTGTAGAAATTACTAGTTCTTCAATACGTTCAAATAGGTGATGAGACATCACACCCTATCAAGCATACATGAAGTAGCATTATTTATGGAGGATGGGAAGATAAAACGCTTTGTTGATGTGCTACATGTTCCAAATAAGACAAAGAATCTTGTTTCTGTTGGATAAATGGTTGACTAGGGATTCAAAGACAGGTTCAATACTGATGGGTTATATACAAAAGAGTACAAATAGGGTGGATGATTGATTACCAAAGGAAGCAAAGAGGGTAGGATGTTCACCTTTAATGTGAAAATTCCTCAAATGAATGCAACCATGTTTGCAAAAGCTATAGGAGTTATTGGTGATATAGAGATTTGGCACAAACGGATTGGACATGTAAACTTGGAAAGGCTGAAATTGATGTAGTCAAAGGAGATTCTCCATGGAATACCAATTTTCAAGGTTGCATAGATGCAAAAGGTATGTGCAACATCTCAATTTGGTAAACGATCAAGATCATCATTTCTGCATGACAAGCATGTTAGTGAGAATGTGCAAGAAATAATACATACAGATGTTTGGGTTCCTGCAAAAGTGATCCAGGACCAAGAAGATCTGGGAGGATGCAAAATTTAGTGCAACAATTGACATATGACAATTATATGGCTTGAAGTTGTGCCTACATGACCAACCTAATACAAGATGTTGAACCTTCTTGTTTTGAAGATGCAATTGGAAATGCAGATTGGAAACGTCTATGGATGAGGAGATGGGTACTCTTTATGGGAATGAAACATGGAAGTTGATTCCATTGCCACAAGAAAAGAAACACATAGGTTACAAGTGGGTTTACAAGGTAAAGCTCAATGCTGATGGTGGCATAAGCAGGTACAAAGCACGATTGGTAGCAAAAGGATATGCACAATCATATGGAATTTATTATGAGGAAACATTCAGCCCTGTAGCTAAAATTCTACTATCATAACACTTGTTGCATTAGCTACACCAAAAGGATATAATTCGCATCAGATTGATGTGAAAAATGCTTTCCTACATGGTGAGTTACAGGAAGAAGTACACATGGTCCACCCATAAGGATCTGACGATTCAAAGCATCCAGAATATGTTTCTAGGTTGCAAAGGCTTTGTATAGGTTGAAGAAAGCTCCTCATGCATGGCATGCAAGGATTGTTGAGTACTTAACGACCATTGGGTTTTCTGTCTGATGCAGATCATTTACTTTATGCAAGGAAGGGTGATGATGGCATCACAATTGTGGCTACTTATGTTGATGCCCTTACTCACTTGCCCTTACTCACTTGCCATCCCCACAAAAGAATATAGTTTCAATCAATAATATTTATGCTATTCATATTCATTCATTCCTTGATATGATTCGTACTTATGCATCTTATTTGTATTTTTCACAAACATGGAGTGCTTTCAATAACTCTACACCACCTAATGAGCATCACTACACTTTTCATAGTGAATTCATGTGTCTCCAACACAAGTTATGCATCACACAAGGTTTTAAAGAATTTTTTTATGAAAGAGATGCATTAACCATTGTATATGTATCATATGGTGTCGAGAGAACCACTCTCCCCACTTGGAAAGACAATCAGCTAAAAAGGACTCATTCAAATGAAGAATATGAAGAGCATCGATCGTTGATTATTGACTACTTTGGATGAAAAGATTGGGATGAACAAATTAACCTTGTGAAGTTGTATGATAAATATAATATTTTTGAGAGAGCACAAGAAGCAAATTTTGGACGCACTCAGAAGATTAGTTTGAGGTCTATCATCCCATATAAAGAAGCCTTTATTTTGTCCAAGCACTCGTAGCCTAGTGGTTTGATCCTTGAGTCTCTCCGAGGAAATCCTGAGTTCAAGTCTTGGCTAGACATATCTCTTAGTTCCTTAAAGATGGCTGCCTCTACCTTACAAGGTTGGATGTGTGAGTGTGTTTCAAAATCATTGTCCTATAAAAGAAAAGACAATCCTCTGTTTGAAAAGGTTTCATGAGAATAATAGAGATAGAAATCTCAAATGACTCTAGAAAGAGGTGGCAACAAAGTATAATAAAGTCTAAGAGAATAATAGAAAATATTTTCTCTTCAACTTTCCTTATTTCGTTTGGTACAGGAATAGAAAATTGGAGAGTGATGAAATGATTTGAGAGGCCGGGACCGAACGCTCTAAAAAATATCTCTAAAACATACAAGACGGGAGGCAAGATAGAACACATGTTTCACCTCAAAATTTCTGTTTCACTCAACTGTTGATTTCAAAATGATAAACGAAAACTTAAGCAGGGTCCCCATCGAAAAAATAAGTATATCTAAGCAAAACAAAAACCCTCATTAAGATCAACGCCCGCAAAATATAAAAATATATTTGAGATAGCGTTTGGAGAACATGTTGATGTGTATTGTATATTGTTTTTTTTTTTACTAATTCAAGCCAGGGAGAGCAAGCTGTTTTATTTTTGAGCAAAGAACGGAAAGATTAATATTGATACAGAAACCTACTAATGTAGAGAGAGAAATACCCTAGATTTACAAATGTCACTCCAGGAAGTAAAAAAAACTCATCATGGACTCGGAATAGAAAGATAACATTGTATCTCTCCAACTGTTGGCACCATAATTATAAAAAAACTCATCATGGACTCGGAATAGAAAGATAACATTTTATCTGTCCAACAATTAGCACCATAATTATACCTGAGTTCATAAAAATCTTGAAGGGGCAATTTTTTTGTGGATTAAAGATTTCTTTTTAATGTCCAAGACCTTGTTCTTTCTCTCAACTACGATCCGTTTACAAACAAAAGAAAAACATTCAATAGCAAGAATTCAAAATCCTCCATTACATCTTCTTCACTAAAAGACACTTCTAGTTAGAGAAGCCATGTTTTCTACATTTATTTATCCTAATATTGACGTTCAATCTATCCTAATAAACCTGCTAGCCAGTCCATATGGATTCCTATAACATGAAGGTAGCGTTGTTAGCAAAATTCAAAGGTAGAGAATAATTATATTTCACCTCCATCAGAGCCTTCCAAAATGAGCATACAAGCGTACTATCTATAAGAATGAAATTAGTTTGTGAGGAAAGAATATCCCATAGCTTTAAATTTATCCAAGACTTATAACTTCTAGGAAAAGAATTAGGATAATTCCTTTTAATCAAGCCAGCCTAGAAGTCCTTAGAGTTGATAGATCTCATTATCCACTTGGCAACTATTTGGGTCACCATTATGATAGGAATACAACCCAATCCACCTCCTTCTTTCCTTAAATAGTACGCCTTCCAAACTACTCTGAGAGTTCTATTTGTTTTCTGTGATCCTCCCCACAAGGACCTTCTAGATAAGGCAATATCTTGGAGTAACTACTACTTATAATGAGTCTAATGGCCAAAAGATAAGTAAGAGAGGGGAGAATATAATGATTTTGCATAAAAATCTTCACAGAGACAATGTTCCATGGACATCCACTTAAAGATGTTAATCCTAAATTTCTCAATAACCAAGTTCCACTTGTGATCAAAGGAAATGTTAAAGCCCATAGGAATCCCAAGTAGTCTAAACACACTCCCTTATTTGATGATCTCACAACCATTATCCTTCACACAATTAGGAATAAATTGTTAGTAACCTTAAAACAGGTTTTCCTATTATTATCAGCCAAACCACTAACAAGGAAAAACATATTTAGGGAATCAAGAAGCTTTCAATAGATTTATCATCAACTCGACTAATTATATTCATATCATCTACAAACAACTAAAGACCTAGCTGAGTGGGGGCATTAGGAACCTCAAGGTCTTTAATAGAGTTTTGATTTATGTTGTCTCCAATAAGCCAGCCCAAAGCATCACTAGTCATAGAAACCCTAGACTAAGCATTATCAAAAAACATATTAGTATACTTAAACTTATTAACATATTTCATAATTTGCATTTCTTATCCTGTTGAAAACTTTAATTCTTTTATGAGCGATCAAGCCTTTTAGCTTTGTTCCATCTAACGCTATAAGTGAATAAGTTCCATTGGTGAAGTCTTAACACACCACCTTTTTATCACTTTATGCTAGGCTTCATATAACATGTGAAATAAGCTATCATAGACAAGAATCCAATGGCCTTCCTTTCTCTTCTTGGGCCTTAATCTATGGGACTTTTCACATGCTATCTTATTCTTTTCTCTTGAGGCTTCGTGTTTTGCTTTAATTTCTTCTATCATATTCCTTCCTCTTTCCAATGGAAGGATTGGCACTACTAGAAGACCTTCTCTTGACACATCATCTTCCTAGGCCAATGAAGTCCATGCTTAAACATGTCACTCTATCAGTAATATAGGTTTCTCATAATACATTAGTTCTCTTGGCATATATCCAATCATCCATGCGCATATTATCTTATCTACCCACAAAGCAAAAAGGAAGATACTTCAGCCAATTCTTGATTTTTCCATCACAGGCTTTCATCAAGACCTTAATGATTGGAGGATGTCCACATTCAAGTTTGCAATTGGCTTTCGGATTATATGCTAAGGTGAGTGACAATCAAATGCCATATTTTGTGAAAAAATCATTTGCTTTTTGAGCATTAGGCTCACCTCTATTAGCAAGTATCTTTTCAACGTATCCAAACTTGTTGAATACATGTTCTAATAGAACTTTACATATATTAGTTGTAGGTTTTGTTCTCAATGCTCTCCCTTCAACATGATTTGTCAAATATTCTCTTGCAAGTACAATGTATCGAACCTATTGTATACCTAAAAGCATCATGATCAAATAAACAACCCATTTGTAATGGATTTTTAGATGATACATTGGATGCAATTAATTACTATGCTCTACATTCAAAAACACCTCCCAAATCTTACATGTTGGCACATAATTTTGAACTTCTACATACATTTTGCGCCACCAATATCTTTTTCTTAGATTCTCAAATGTTCCTTGAGAGCCTTGGTTCCCAGTCAGTAATGAATTCTACATCTAAATTATAATTTTATCTTTCACTCCATTGCAACCCATGACATGTTGATGAATTTTATTCATCACAATTTTGCATCTCTAGAGCAAACCGTGTTTCAAAAAATAATTATTGGATTTCCTTCCAACATTCTTGAACTTTTCCTTACTCTGCCTTGGATCTGGAGACATAGTACTTAAATATTTTCCAATTTCTTTCCATTCACCTTCCTACTCACTCTCATTAAATCCCTCCATTACTCCTATTTGAATTTAATCAATATTCTCATTTCTCTTTTCTTTTTCTTTTTCCTTCTTACATTCTTTTGCTTCCTTCTTCTAAAACATTTGATGTCGACTCTTGGCATCTCAAATTTCTAGGAAAACTCATATTTATTGGGTCTCACATATGATTTATTAGGGCTAGATGTATATACATGTGAATCATAAAATATTGAGGCAATACTTTCATCATTTGAAGTCATTGAGTCTTGATCTTGACATATTGCTCGTGAAAAAATATAAGCCACTACATTATTTCTACTAGCTATATGGACAAACGCAAGGTTTGTTGACTTAATATTTGATATCCATCTTCGCATAGCAATGCCCAGAGTGGAAGAGCTCACGACCGTCCTTAACACTAGCAAACAATCTTTTTCCACTACCACATTTGCTCGAGTTAAGTACCTTTATCACTTTTAATGTAGTCATTGTTCCCTAGATTTCCCAGCGTGATCTAAAGATAGCCTCTTTGATAAAGATTTAGCACCTTAGCTCCAAACCCAATGGCTCATCTTCTTGGCTGATTGCCCAACCTATACTAGCTGAATTTTTATCTATAGTAATGTACCTTGGTATATTATTTTTATACTCTCCCTTTCTAAGCAATGGAGAGTCTAAAAGTGCCCTTTTGAATCTTCGGAGATGTTGATTATGGATTTACTTCCATTGAAATTTTTCCCTTTTTTAGAAGTTGATAGATTGGATCTGCTACATGTGGTAAATGTGGAATCCACACGACATAGAAAACACATGCACCTTAGTGATTAGGGAGCATCAACTATCTGCAGGCATTGTTTTCTTTCTTTTGGACCACATAAACTCCCTAAAACTAACACTTCTTGCATTCCAAGTATTGATTTTTCTTGAGATGGTGTTAAGTGCACCTCTTTCAGTTGGCTAAGAATGGATTCACAATTATTTGTATGATCCTTAGCAAACTTTTGACATCCACCCTCATTAAGATTCTCATCTTTATCCTTCTCTCCACATCTTTTAAGTGGAACATAATCAATATATGGCAAGGTAAGCTGTGGAATAAAATTCCTAAGTACCTTATGCATACCATTCATCATATCTTCCACTTTGCGCATGGCTCCTTGTTGCAAGGCACACAAGCACACAAGCCCAAGTAAGAATACAAATAAGACCTGCCAATCCAAGCTACAAAACTACCAGCAAAGTTACATGCATAGCAGAATCATCTCAAGTCTATAAGGCGAGTACAATTTTAATAGAGAAGATTGCCATTGGCTAGGAGAAGTGGTTCTCTGATGTCTAGATAAAGAAAAACTCTCATCAAGGGCAAAGGTCATAAACTCCAAGCTATGAAGATCAATCCTCTTGAGCCCTTGGTAAAAGGCAAAATAGGCCCTATTTGATAGCTTCTTATTGAAGTGAGCCTCATTCGTACTTTTCCATATGCTCCACAATATGTGGGCCCTCCAGAGGCTCCACAGGGAGAAGTTAAACTTTTTGCAAACACCAAGAAGAGTTTCCTTATAATTCAGAGTCACATTATATTTCTCGCAAAATGGTGACAAAGCCCTCCAATAGGACTGGACATGTTTACAATTGAGAAAGAGATGGGGAATATCTTCCACAATGCCACAAAATCTGCATACACCATCATTAACATTGAGCTTCGTGTCTTTTTGCCGACGCGAAACTACATTGTGCACTATAAGCTACAACAGATAAGAATGTTTAATGTTTGTGGGCCAATTCCATAGATAGAGAAATCTTCGAGCCCATTCTTTAGCTTTCCAGCAGACTTTCCATTTATAATTCAGCTTGGGAAGGATCATGATGATGGAGCCTCTCTTAGTCCTGAATCTCTTTAGCATGTTGTGAGCAACTTCAGATAGCTTGGGGGGACCCTTCAGGTTGCAAACAACAACTCCTTTAGACAACATATTTATGTGCTTCATCAATACTTCTACACAACCAGAGGAGCAATTCGTCTCCTGCATTCACAAATCAAAAGTGATCTCACCATTAACACTGAGATCATTATAGCACTTGAAGCCCATGTTGCGAAATTGATGTTCCCTGATGCCAAGCTAACGATTGTGCCAAAGAGAGAGCCAGCCCGTCCATATACTCTCTTCAAGCAAAAAATCAAAATTGTCAAAGTGTTTACAATTGGGGCTAAAAGCTTTATTGGCTTCCATACAAGCCTGCCAAAACCTGCAACATAGGGTAGATACCACTTGGGACTAGATGTGAGGGGAGATGATTATATCCCAAAGAGAGTGCTTCCTCCAAGCTTTGTAGTCAGCAAGAGAGAAGTTTTGAGTGTCCCTTTTAATTAATAAAGCCCAAAAATCATCAAAATCAATTGCCCGTGCAATCCATTTAGCTGCTAGATTAGTAGAAATTTTTATAGGATAGAATATACACAACCCTCCTTCCCTTTTAGTCAGGTAGCAAACTTTCTAAGGAACCTTGGGCATTTTGTTATGAGTTAAACAACCACCCCAGAGAAACCTTCTGGCGAAGCAAATAACCTGATTTATTGTTCTGGTGGGGTGCCTTACCCCCTGCTTGACCTCGTTGTACTATGATAAGATGGGGGTTTCTTTCCTTTTATACAAAGTGACATACCATCATTAATATAATATACTTCCTGTGTTCTCAAAAAAAAAAAACCACCAAAGAATAAAACTTATTGCCGTTCAACATCTAATCCATCCTTGCGAATTCATGAAGTTGAACGAGCCGTGTAGTTCAAAGGAAATCGTAAAGTCTTCGAAACATATATAAAAACTTTCTGAATTAAATATGGAGCAGCGGATGCAAGTATCTTCGAACGGTTTTGAGTGTGCAAATGTATCATTTATGGAAGTACCCATGTATGCTTCGCACTACGCTATTAGTTTTCTATTTCTTTCGAAGAGCCACGAAAGAAAATTCTCTGACTTCAAAACTTTTTAAATACAAGCCAATCCTGCACGCACCCACAAGATGAAGTTTGAGATGTACATTTTTTTATGTGTGCACATGCATCATTTATCGAAGTACGCATGTATGCTTCGAACTACGCTATTAGTTTTCTATTTCTTTCGAAGAGTCACGAAAGAAAATTCTCTGACTTAAAATGTTTTTAAATACAAACCAATCCTGGACGCACCCACAAGATCAAGTTTTAGATTTACAGTTTTATGTTGAGCTTCTGTTTGCAACAGCTTCATCAGTATATATGATGGAGGAGAGGATGAATGCCAGTTAGAGAGAAGTCTAATGGTGACAACCTGTCACGAGACTGATAGAGATAGAGTTGGAAAGAATGTGTAACAAAGTCTAAGACGTCACATGAATAATCGAGCTTCTCTACTTTACATTTAAACTAAACGTCCAGCTACCGACTGAAAGTAATTTCTTACACGTCACAAAGTCATGCGACTAATGCTTTCGCTATCCAAACGCTCATCACGATAGTCCACATCGAGGCCGAGGTCTTGTGTTCCACCCTTGAGTTTAACATGTAATTGCTTTGACTAGTTTAATCCATGTGTTGTAAGTGGTTTAATTTTGCACGGGTTAGAGGCTGAGGTCTTGTGTTCAACCCTTGGGTTGAACATCTAATTGTTTTGGCTAGTTTAATGTATGTCTTGTAGGTGGTTCAACTTCGCACTCGCTAGAGGCGGAGGTCTTGTGTTCAACCCTTGGGCTGAACACATAATTGCTTTGGCCAGTTTAATCCATGTCTTTAGGTGTTTTAATTTTGCACTCGTTAGAGGCTCAGGTCTTGTGTTCAAGCCTTGGGCTGGACATGTGATTGCTTTGGGCAGTTTAATCCAGATGTAACTAGTTGAAACCTTGTCTATCCTTGCTTTCTTGAGATATGAAAGTCCCACGAAAACTATGTCAATTTACGTGTATATTTGTAAGTCAAAGCTGAGGGAGTAGCCATTTTGAAGCTTCATTGAATTACAACAAAAAAAAAACGACTTGAGAAAATGAAAAATAAACCGTAGAGCACTACCACAAAAAAGTTCAGCACTACTTTTTGTGATGGAACCCGAGGCATGACAACAAAACACATGTTTTAACACGAAGTAATCTCTCTTTGATTCACGCAGCTCTAACGATATACGATCACTTAAGCAAAAACCATCACAATCATGAACTCCCTTTCGCCAGTTGTAATGCTTTCAGGCAATCTTTGTAATCCTTTCGGGCAATCTAAACAGAAAAGAATATATTGGAGATGTCATTTGGAGCACACGTTGATTTATCGAATAGTTTGAAACTTTGCGATAAAGAAATTCCTGGAACCGCGTAATCCTCTTATAGAAAACGAGTACTCGTGGTATAGAAAACAGAAAACCTGGAGGATAATTCAAAATACATTAGGATGAACTGTAAAGGTAACCATGTTATCTTCATGCAAAATGAATTACAAATCTGTTTATTGAAGATGAAAAGTTTTTCCCCTTCAAATGCGAAAAGTTTTGCTTCGGACACTGAAATCTTTTGCTAGTACACGTTATGAAGAAACAAATCAATGTTACAGCCTCACATTTTATGGTCGATTCCAGACAGTACTCGGGTAATATCATGTGATGTTTCATACATTCTAGGAATACAAAAAATTAGCATTTGGAATTATTCCTTGAAGAAAAAAAATTAGCATGTGGAATTATTCCAACTTCTTTTATTTGTAATGCTCAATTGCCGATTCGACCAATGCTCTAAATTTGTACAAACTACTATTTCTTAGTGTTCGAAAATGGAAAATTGTATCTCACAAACATGAATAAGAACCTGAAAACCATAACAACAAAATCTCTTAAGAACTATGCCCATAATGGGTGCATGGAATATGACACTCAAACTGATGTATTGGAACTAAAATAAGGAGAAATTACATGTGGAATGGGTGTCCAACGCCGAGAGGAGTGCTTGCTGCATTAGTTTAGTGCATAACCTTTGGATGGGGCAAAGGGGGGAGGGAGGGATGTTATAAAGTAAGTTTATGATCTAACTGTTCAACGGATGTAGATAGATAGATAGATAGATAAATAGATACATAGATAGCTGGATAGATAGATAGATAGAGAGAGGGAGATGTATATATAGAAAGATAGAAAGATAGATAGATAGATAGATAGGTAGTTAGATAGATAGATAGATAGGTAGTTAGATAAATAGACCGATAGATAGATAGATAGATGGATAGATGGATAGATAGATAGATTGATAGATTGATAGACAGATCGATCGATAGATAGATCAATAAATAGATAGATAGATATATGGATTGATAGATTTATAGAAAGGTAGGTAGGTAGATAGATAGATAGATAGATAGATAGATAGATAGATAGATAGATAGATAGATATATAGATAGATAGATAGATAGATAGATAGATAGATAGATAGATAGATAGATAGATAGATAGATAGATAGATACATAGATAGGTAGGTAGGTAGGTAGATAAATAGATAGATAGATAGATAGAAAACTATTTTCAAGCATTAGACAGGCAGCTTGTGAGCAAGAGGACATCCAGCAGAATGATAAGCATGCATGAATGCTACTTTTCTCAGCCATTTCGCTGTCACTGACTTCTTTCATTATCAACGACTACCTTTTCCCACTGTGCTTACTTTCTGGCTGCCCCCTTCCACTCCTTTTACGTAAGAGATCAAGAATCATTGATTTAAGAGCAACTATTCACAATGCATCAATCCAAAAAAGAAGTAAAAGCAAAGATTGGCGAAAAGCTTCAAACTTCTCCCTTGATAGAGCCTTGGTCACAAGATTTGTGGGCACGTAAGCCAAATTGATCTCTCTATCAAAGAACCTTTCTCGACATAATCATAGTGCACCTCAGTGTACTTTGTGTGAGCATGGAACATAGGGCTCCTCGCAATAGGTGATGTGCTCTAACTGGTAGTGAATATGGCAGTGGTAGAAGACTGACAAACATCCAAATCAAGTTAGCATGAATGGGCATCCTACTTATGGAAATTCAATGAACATGATTAACTTCAAGAATGGAGATATATCAAGCATGGTTCGACCACTTATTGTTATATGGAACTCACAATAGCAAAATTATAGCTTAAGTGGTGGTTTCTTAGCCGTGCAACATGGTTTGGGTTTTTTCTTAAAGAGGGGTCATTCACACCTTGCTCATTGCTTGTTCATGAGAAGTTGATATTCATACTAGCCATGTGATGATATTGATTAAGTTTGTAACAATAGCTATTTATAACTATTCTGAAACATTACAACATTGAGTGAACTCAAGTCTTAGGACATGAGGAAGGCATTCGCTCTCATTAGGTTCTTACAAAACTAGGAGAGAAATGAAGATGCCAACTTTGAAGATCAATCATTTCCATGTTATTACCCAGGATATCATTTGAAAGCTTTAGGGAATGATGTTCAATTAGATAGAATGTTTCAATGTGTTTCTCCTTTTATGATGCATATTGGCTCAATAGATACTCAAGATTTTAGGGAAGAGTTTCTTGAAAGGGGTGACATAGGAAGAGAAGATAAAACTAGCTTGACTTGGCATGGTGAATCATTAAAACCCAACTAGTCGATTCATAGTATATGGGATTCATTAGAATCCACCACACATGGTATATGAGAGTTGAATCTAATCTATGGGAACTTGTTTATGATTTTTGTAATATTCCAGAGATATACATGCTTGGAAGAATGAGAAGATCCTTGCTCCGGGGATACCCAAGGCCAAAAGCTAAAGAGTTCATATGAGGTACCTACTCATGATGGCTAGATGGGTAGAGGGACCGTAGAGAGAACTCTAGATGGTGACTATGCAAGGGCTATAAATAGGCTAGGAGGTGAGTCCCAGGGATGTCATTCTCAACTTCTCATATTTGGTATCAGAGCAGAGAGAGAGAGATCTTGGGGAGAGCTTGATGGAGATGAAGGATTTGCGAGTTCATGATCTTCTTATGTCAGGGTTTCTTCCTCTAGGAGTAAAGCTTCCTCATCATATTCATGTCACACGCTGCATGTGTAAAGATGACATAATGATAGATATTTGAGGGCGTCGAGGGGTGTGTAGACAAAATGTGTGCAATAGCGAAAGTGCAAAATGTAGAGCAATTTTCGGTGAATTCATCAATACAATCCGGAGCATAGCAAGGTAAGTGCTTCACTTATTATGTAGAACAGAGTGTTGAGCGGAGGTTTTGAACTGCCAACCTCTTAGTTCAGAGGCAAGGACTCCATCCATCACACTACACATGAGTTGATGAACATAGTGCAAATTCAAGCTTCAAAGTCAATATCCGACTTTGTATCGGCCGACACATGAGAGATAGAAGGAAATAGAAATAAAGAGAGAGAGAAGAGAAAGAGCAAGAGATAGAGAGAATGGATTAAAGAAAGAGAGAAAGAAAGAGAAGGAGCGAGAAATGGATGAACAAAAAGGAAGAGAGAAGATGAAAGTGAAGATTAGAGAGAGAAGTAAAGATTAGAAAGAGAGAGACGAGTAAAGAAAGAGAAAACGAAATCTAGGAAGTAAGAGAAAGAGAAAAAGAAAGCTAGGAAGTAAGAGAAAGAGAAACGTGAGCATATATACCCTTACTAAAATGGCCATAACTCTCTCATATGAAACCCAAATTGGATGATTCCACTTCATAAAGAAAGTAGACCCCAAGGGCTCTCCAATGCATGGCTGGAAGCTATCATTAGATAATAATAAATTAGTTGTAGAGATTATTCAATTCTCTCCATACTTCTTCAAGGAGGTTTATTTCACACTCACCTAGCTTCATTATTTTGGCCATAACTTCCTACCGGAAGCTCCAAATCAAGAAATTCAACTTGATATAGACTCTAAACTTGAAGAGCTCACCTTTGACTAGTTATATGCCTTAACCATTGGAAGCTATCTCTGCACAAGCTTTTAGATGGTTATTGACTGGAGAGAAACTCTTTTTGAGTGAATTGAGTGTCCAATTATGATAATTTAGAGTTCCTAATCATATTTTGAACCATCTTGGATAGAAATGAATTGATTTTCATAAATTTGCATCATATGTTTTCTCTAAACTAAATTCATTTGAATACTTCTTGCATCAAGGTTTATAATTTTGCATTGTATTTTCTTCCGATGTTATGAAACTAACATGGGAATGTGTATGAAAGTTAGTTTTGATATGAATTCATCTATGCACTCTTGGAGATAGACGTCTGCACAAGCGTGCGAACAGCACAAGGAAGAAGAAGAAGCTTGGAGGCCAAACACACAATACTAAATGTATTACTAGAGAATGTACAAGCCAGGGGAAAAAAACTCCTAAAGAGGGAAAAAAGTGCCCCGGTGGTCCTAGAGCATTCACACACATCACTACCTAAATATATCAACAAATCCCCCCTGAGAGTGATGCAGTGAAGAAGTAGCTGGAACTCATGTATAAGGAAGTGCCAAGCTATGTGGAAGTCACTCAACAAAAGGAAGTAAGCCCAAAGCTTTGCGGAAAGCTTCAAACTTCTCCTTGGGCAGAGCCTTCGTGAAAAGGTCTGCAATGTTCTCCCTAGTAGAGAACCTCTCCTTGACAAAGTGATAATGCACCTCAATGTGCTTAGTGTGAGCATGGAACACAGGGTTCCTCGCAACTGCTAATGCGTTGTGACTACCAGTGAAGATAGTGGTGGCAGAATTTTGACCAACACCCAAATCAGCCATAAGGCGTCTGAGCCATACACACTCAAGAGTAGCTGTGAAGGCTTCCGTATACTCAACCTCACAACTGGAAGTGGCCACAGTAGGCTGCTTCTTGCTCAACCAAGATATACATGAGCTACCAAGCATGAAGCAAAAGCCACTAGTGGACACACGAGAGAAACCAGCCCAATCAGAGTCAGAAAAAGCATGGAAATCTAGCGGTAGTGATCCCCCTTTGGGATAAAACAACCCAAGTAGCCGAGTACCACTCAAGTAGCGAAAAATGTGCTTAACTGCCTGCCAATGATTGACTCTTGGACAATGCATAAATCTGCTCATCTATGAGATAACAAACTGAATATCTGGCCGAGTAATGCATAAGTAAATCAAGCATCCAACAGCCTACTGATAGAGAACAACATCAAATGCATCTCCAGCATCATGAAGACTCAATCGTAAACCTGTCTCCATAGGAGTGGCATGGGTCTTATAGTCTTCAAGGCCAAAACACTACAATAATGTGTTAATATATTTCGTTTGACACAAAGCCATTCCACCATCAACTTTCATAAACTGAATGCCCAAATAGTGATGCAAATGCCTCAAATCAAACATCTCAAATGAGGCATGAAAATTATCCTTTAAATCAGCAATATGCTTCTCAATAGGACTAGTGAGCAGCATGTCGTCAACATAGACAACAATGATCAGAAGCACATCATTAGCATGCTTAACATATAAGGTGCTTTCAGCTGGACTGTTCTCAAAACCATGTGCAATCAGATAGGCATGTATCTTCTCATACCAAGCACCTGGTGCTTGCTTTAAACCATATAATGCCTTCTTTAACCTTCACACCTGGTTTACATGCCCTTTCTGCACAAAGCCACGGGGCTGAAAAACATACACTTCTTCATGCAAGTCATCATTCACAAATGCAGTTTTAATGTACAACTGATGTAAATTCCAACCATGATGGGCTGCAAGTGCACAAATGCTCCGAACAGTAGTCATACGACATGTAGGTGCAAAGGTCTCATCCAAATCAATGCCTCTTTCCTATGCATAACCCTTTGCAACAAGCCTAGCCTTATACTTGTCAACTGTACCATCAAGTTTACGCTTCAGATTGTATACCCACTTAGGGCCAATGGCTTTCTTGTCAGGAGGCAAGTCACATAGAGACCAAGTACCATTCTTCATTATTGCATCATATTCAGATTGCATAACAACCATCCAATTTTCTGAATTTTGTGCTTCATCAAACGAAACAGGCTCATTCTCATCACAAAGACTAGACCCAGCCATAGCATAGCAATCTGATGCAAAAGAGGCACTATGAGAGCCTAAACAAGCATGATATGATAGAGGTGCATCTAATTTGTTGTCATGCAAAGCCTGCACCAACCATTTTGGCATAGTTTTTGCCTACTCAATATCATCTCTCTCATCAACTAGTGCATCATGTAAATCTGCATCAAAAATGGAAGGATCTGCATCATCACATGAAACCTGCAAAGGCTGAGAAGTTGCCTCATTAGGACTAACACAAGAGTGTCCACCTGTAAAAAGAGGCATCAAAGTATCATACATGTCTTTGGAGCTAACAGATGTCTCCTTAGTACATGAAAGCAATGGCTGAATAACATCTTCCACAAAAACAACATCATGGCTAACCAGAATGCGTTTAGTCTGTGGATGATACAGATGATAGCCTTTACTTTCAGAACTGTACCCAACAAAAATACATTTTAGTGCTTTATCATCCAATTTTCTATGATGTTGTTCAGGCACTAATGCGTATCCCAAACAACCAAAAACACGCAGATGAGCAACAGATGGCTTGTGATCATGCCAAGCCTCATATGGAGTGATAGACTGCAGCATTTTAGTGGGACACCTGTTCAGTACATATGTTGCACACATGACAGCCTCAAGCCAGAAACTATGAGGTAAAGCCTGACTCTTAACCATACACCTCGCCATCTCCATGAGAGACCCGTTCTTTTGTTCAGCAACTCCATTGTGTTGAGGTGTATACAGCACTGTACACTAGTGTTTTATCCCACATTCATCCATAAATGCATTAAAATGAGAAGACATATATTCCCCCCCTCGATTAGAACGGAGGGTGCCCATTTTACATGCTGACAGATTTTCAGCCAAAACCAAAAACCGTTAGAAGCACATGAACACTTCAGACTTTGCCTTCAATGGATATACCCATACATGCCTAGAAAAATCATCTATGAAGGTCATGAAGTAAAGATAAATCCCAAAAGAAGGTGTCTGCATAGGACCACAGACATCACTATGTACAAGTTGCAATTCCTGAGTAGCCCGAATTGAACCATCTTTTGGAAAGGATGAACGCTGCATTTTGCCCAAAATACAGCCTTCACAAACATGTTTTCCAGGTGCCTCAAGTTTGGGCAACGAGGATACCATTTCAGATTTCTGTAGGCGTAGCAAACTAGCAAAATTTAGATGACTAAAGCGTGCATGCCAAAGCTTTGCATCTGACATAGCCTGTGAATCATTTACTGCACATGCCAAATCATTTACAGATCTTTCATAGTCTATGAGCTTATACAACCCATGACATAAAATGCCAGAAGCAATAATCACATCCCCATGTGATAGATCATGAACTGTACACGTGTCGTCAACAAATTTCACAACCAAGCCAATCTTGGCTAATGCAGAAACTGATAACCGATTCTTTTTGATCCCTGGCACAAATAAAGCATCTGACAAAGTGAAAGAACTACCATCAGCAGTAGTAAAAATGATCTTACCAACTCCCATAACAGGATAAGAGGAGTTGTTGGCGCATGTAACCATATTCCTTGTAGGGGCAGGATCGAGTGAAGAGACGAAACTGTGCTGCGAGGTAATATGTTTGGTTGCCCCACTGTCAAAATACCAAACATCTGAGTCTACTGCAGACATGCACTGCTCATCAGAAGATGGGTCAAAATTGTAGACATTAGTAAACGCCTATTCTTCTTCCTGCATAAGATTTGCAGACTCTGTTTTTGGTGTAGAGGCCTCCGCAACAACCATTCCAGCCTCTTTCTTCTTTGCCTCTTTAGCAACCAGTTTTGGACAGTTCTTTATGATATGATCATTCCCTTTACATTACTTACAAAACAATTTCTGCTTTTTTGATTTCTTCTCATGTTTATCTTCCTTCTTCGAATATGCAGAATTAGCACATTTTTGCTTACTAGTTGAAGAGCTCCATTTTCCTTTGCCCTTCTGACTAGCTAGGAAAGCTTGATGTGCAACTCGCATAATGGGCTTGTTCTGCCTGGACTGATCTTCCTGCAATAGAACAGAGACTAACTCCTCAAATGATAAGGCATTTGGATTGCCTTTCATCATCAAACGAAGAGTAGAAGCAAAACTCTGATATGAATCAGGAAGACCATGCAGAACGGTCTGCACAAGTGAGCTATCTGGTATAACCTCATCAGCAGAAATCAATTGTTCCTTCAAGTCTTTGATCTTCCTTAGGAAACTGTCCATAGAATCAACTTCATTCATGTGCTCACTCTCCAACTGTTTTCGGAGGTAAGCAACACGAGCCTCATTCCTAGCTTGGTACAATGTAGTAAGTGTATCCCAAGCATCCTTAGCTCTTCTACAAGAGCGAATGTGAGGAATAATGGCACGTTTGATAGACAAAGTTATTAATGCATGTGCTTGGGCATCTCTGCCATCCTAGCGAATTTGGTTTGGAGTAGGTGTAGCAGAAACAACAGCACGAACAGTACAGAATATCATCTTCGACACCATCTTCATCAGCTCCAGCACCTGTATTTGCAGTACCTCTAGTCAGAGGTGTAACAGGACCTCTTTCAACACCCTGCAGAATGTTCCACAATCCTTTTGCAACCAATACATGTCACATCATATGAGCCCATAATGGGTATTTGGTACCATCCAACTTATCCTCAACAGCCAACATACGGAATACATCACTGCTTTCAGCCATGTTCGGTGACTAAAATACCTTGATGCAAAAAATTGGCTGTATCTCAAAAAGTTGAACAGAACTACCTAGATGAGTTCTACTAGACCTGTAGCAGACTTCGAGACTCTTAAATTTGCGAACAAAAACTGGTATATACCTTTGGCACAAAAATACAAAATAGCTTGCACAAGCGCTGTGATAGTGGGTTCGGAGGCCGAAACGAGCTGTGTGGTTCTGAGATTGCAAACGGAGGAGTGTCGACGGCACCCTAGATGAAGCGACGACCTACTCTGATACCAATTGTTGGAGATAGACATCTGAAGAAGCACACAAACACCACAAGGAAGAAGAAGAATCTTGGAGGACAAACACACAATATTGAATGTATTACTAGAGAATGTTCAAAAATAAGTAGCCCATTAGGGAAATAGGCGTATATACAAGCCGGGGGAAAAAAACCTCCTAAAGAGGGAAAAAAGTGCCCCGGTGGTCCTAGAGTGTTCACACACATCACTACCTAAATATATCAACATGCACATAAAGTTACTCTAACTTATGTTGATTCATAAAAGTATGCACACTTTTTTGTTGTGTGTTTCAAGATCTTTGTGTAGGTATTGGAGCAGAAAATGACCTTGTTATGAGGGTGTGTAGTGCCCAACAACACATTTTGGAAAAAGTTTCTTATTTGCAGGTTTCTACAGTAGAGAAAGTGGTTTTCCAACCAGTAGGTTTATGCCGATCATTGTAATGGTTATTATTTATTATTTTTAGGCTCCATTTTCTTGGCAAAATGCTGCTAGAAATTTTGTAGCCACATGGCATTATATGCCATGTGAGAACTAGAGTGATGTTGTGTTGTGTGAGAGAGGAAGTCCTATGTGTGCATAGCTAAAAGTATATATTGATTGAAGTACAAAAGAAGATCCATGAATGGATGCATGCATACATAAATGATATGATTGCTAAAAAGTTGAAATGCTTGATGCATTTTCTATCTATAGAAGATCACTTTTATGTATCACCACGATGAGTTAGTGTGAGCATGAGGTATGTGATAGAGGTACCATACATAGGTGCTTGTTTAGAGAGTAAAGGACAAGGTATATACATCAAGAACAACTAAGACATGTTTTCTTCTAGTAACTGATGAGCACATGAATTTTTCTTCATGGGAATCTATGTACTTGATATGGAATTGTATCCGTAGTCCACACATGTTCGTCCTATGGTTATGATAATCAATACAAGTATTAATAGCTTGTATGTGACTGTTTGTGATGATATTAATGAATATGCAAGAAGCACAATGAATAGAAGGATATCCATAGATATTCACTTTCATTGAAAGGTGGATATTATGTAAAGAGTTGATTTTTCGATGAGATGATTTGTGATGGTTAATTGATTTGCATTGATCTAGATGATCATTAAATGCATGGATATATCTCCATGTCATAATACATCAAAGATAATGAATGATTTTTTAAATCATAATGATTAACATGTCTCGTCATTTCTAGATTTAAGAAAAAATAACAATAATAATAAATGAGTTAATAGTTAGTGAGGTAGCAGCCTCATAGAGATTTGGATATTACTCTTTGAGAGAATGCCCAAATTTATTGAAATTTGACGAAAACATAGCTCCTAGCTTTTACTTTAAGCTGACCAATTTTCAATTAATTAGGAGACTTTTAGATAGGTCAAATTACCTCTGCACTAAATGTGCTACTAATAGAGGTAGAGGCCTGAAACAAGTGACATAGGCCTGTTACAAAGGGTGTTTCTCTTCACTGAAAGATCCAAAATAAATGATTTTCATTTTACAAAGACCATCGGTAGATGCACATTGGGCATGCCAAGTATCATTATTTCTATAGATCATTTGATAGGTCAAATAATCTCTACATAGCAAAGTGAAGCCTCACGAACTTATGCAATGACAAGAGACCATGTCACCTAGAAGTGATTGGTTCTCTTAGCTCATTTACTCAAATTGAATGATTCTTGTTTCTACCATTTTCTTAACACCTCCAAATATTGTGTACAAAATTTCAAGATGAAAGGTTTCTCCATTTAGGATATATAAAGAAAAGAGTAAAAGTTAGCCTCTATAATTTTTTGAACTATTTTAGGTATTGAGGCTTAGTATTTTGGTCATTATGAAACCTCCAAATGTTCAAATACTATGAAAATTATCTCAATATAATTACTTATTACTAGCAATATGCAATGTCAATTTGGGAGGAATTGGATATGAAGTGGTGGGTCAAATGATCTATTCTTCTCAGACCAATAACTGGTGAGGATTTTGCAAAGAGTGGTACATGTGTCGAATGAACACATGGAATTTTCAGATTGAAAAGTTGAATTTCTTAAATTTTTGTTGGAGAAGCTAATTCCATAGAGACTCTATGATATACCCAAAATTCAAGGATTTTGGCACTTATCCTCATAGTAAGAAGATATTATAAAGTGCAATAGCATTGTTTCTAGGCTCACCTAAGCGCAGGAGTAGCAGACATAGAGTTATACTTTTGAATGCGTATTTGATTGAATTTTGAATTGAAATTTTGTGAGAACAAACTGCATAAGTTGTTATAGATTTGGGTACAATGAAAATAGAATTTGGAGTTTTTATTTTCATCATTCTTAAGGCATCAACAAGATCACCCTACACATTTTTAGAGTTCATCATCAAGTGTCCAACCCTTCTAGTAAAATGGTTATAAAACTATGAGAAAATATCCAAATCAAGTGATTTTTGAGCCTAATGAAAGATTGAGAAAAACTTGATAAGGTTTGGAAATTTCATACATTTTTCATAATAAAAATTAGTGAAAACTAAGATTTAATATGCTCCCATTGTAAATTATTTATGCAGGAGACATTGTTGAAAGGGGAAAAAACTTTTCCACGGGTTTTTTATGATATCTTTTGATATGGTGTGATCACCATGGGCTATAAATGACCTATATACTTATTTATTGATCATTGGTTTATGGTGAATATTCTTAGTAGGATAGAGGAGACTCTATCAAACATTTTGGAAATATATATAGTGCCATGAGAGCATGGAATAGGAGAACTTTACTACTTGTTCACATTTCATATAATTGGATTCATAAAAGTTGTATAAATTCCAATTTATTGTAAACTAATATTTGATTCAAGTTGCATGCGTTGATATTTGATGCAAGAGGCATCCTTCGCAACTCTAGTTGGGTTGATTTATTGTACACTTTCTCATTTCTCAAGTCAATATGAGTTGATGTTACAGATAGTATGAGTGATAGAGTCATAGGAATGAGTCTATTCTTTCCATCAAGGGAAGGAAACACTTCATGAACACTTCATGATTTCATTATTATTATTTATGGTTGTCATTACTCACCAGTTTATTCTTATCACTCTTTGAGACAAGTGTTCGACTTTAATCTCATAGATGCATCTATGTGGGGTATAAAGTTTGGTGGTATGGGACGTCAAACTTTGTATTCTACCTAGGTGTAGGACAAATGGTATAGGAGAGAAGTCTCTGAGATTGTATTTTTTGTGATGATTTGGAGTTCATGTATATGATCTTCTTATTATTAGACAACAAAGGGGCAGTTGAGACAGTCACTCTATATGTGATCGCAAACAAGGCAAGTCCACAAGCAAGTAGCCTAGAAGCGGAAATCGTTATAGTGAGTAAATCAAGTAGATTTACTCGAGCTTAGAGATTAAGCACTATTTGGAAAAGATTCCATTTATGTTAAGTATTTTTCCATAGAGATTGGGACATAGTCACATTATTTTGGATTAGCATAATAGTTTTCATTACTCTACTGGAGTAAGTGATCTTGCACAATTATACCATATGATAAGTTGTCAATGTGTAGTCGGGGGAGACAAGGGCAAGTTTCCAACGTCTCTCCAGGTGAAAAGCTGTCACAAGTTAGTGGTCAAGGTCTAGGCATAGGGATTCCAAGGATATTCCGAGTACTTATGCTGTGCACATATGGAGTCATTGGGCCTCAAAGGGATTTCTACAGTATGCCCAAGTCAAGGACTACTATTTATGGATGGAAATTGTAGATAGGAGCAGAGAGATGAGTGATCCTCTTTTTGATTATCTAGTATTTTAGACATCTAGTACACTCTACTTTTATTATTTGGAATGAGAGATTCTGATTCCCAGGTTTATAGCTCCTTTTATATCATTGAGGAAAATGATCTTTAGAAGGGGGAGAGTGTGTTATATTCCAGAGATTAACATGCTTGGAGGAACAAAAATTTCCTTACTCAGGGAATAGCCAAGGCCACTAGGCAGAGAGCTCATACGCGGTACCTACTCATGATGGCCAAATGAGTAGAGGGACCTTAGAGAGAACTCTAGATGGTGACTAGGCAAGGTCTTTAAATAGGTTGGGAGGTGAGTCCCAGGCATGTCAGTCTCAACTTCTCACAATATCCTTGTAGAAATTATATTATGGAGATTGGAGGCAAGACCCACTAGTATGGGACAATGGGGACAATCCCTCCTTCATAAATCCGCTTCTATGGCTTGAAAAAATTGCTTATATGATTTCTACTAGAGTGAAGAGATATGTTTAGAGAACATCACTTTATTGAGACTTAGACCTATACTTATGGGTTCATGAACTCTATCTTCATTGTGGTTTTCCTTCACATGGAAATTTGATTCTCCAACTAATGGCACTATGCTATCAAAGACAATAGCAAGATCTGATAGTTAGTCTTTACATTGGGTCTTGATTGAAGAATCTATAGAGAGGTGTCTATGTCTACTTACACTGATGGTCTATTTCCATTAATGAGACAAGGCGTATAATAATGAGTCCAACTAGATCTCCTCCTAGGCCGCAAACAATAAAGCTAGTTGAACATATTGATGAAAAGGTATACATGAATCGTGTTTATACAAACACATGAGTGATAGTTTGATTGTCCATATCCAAGACTTGGACTCATCCAAGAAGGTTTGGGAGGCTTTTAAGAGATTATACTTCAACTTTAGAAATAATAGAAAGATATCAACTCAAGAATGCGTTAAAAGATTGAAGAAATTTCAAAACTACAAAAATGAATATTATATAAAAAATGAGAGGTATTCGATCATATGTGCACATAGAAGAAGGCTCGCTATGGTCACATGCAAGCCCCAAGATCTTGGAATGAGAGGTATTCCAAGTACAAAGAAGAAGAGATCACAATAAATGCGAAATACATCAATAAAAGAGAAAGCCAATGTTGAAAATCAATAAAAATGCATCACATGTTTGAAAACCCTTTACACTACTATACATAGTTTTTTTTAAATGAACCAAAAACATGTACTTTCTTCACATTTTTTGATATTGTTCAAAATTTTTAGTATCAAAATTTGTCAAAGAAAATTATACCTTTGCATATCATCTCTTATACTTTATGTGATAATGGAATCTTATATGGACTTATTTGTCTTGAGGGTTCTAATGCGATTTGTGTTTTGATTTAGAAGGTTGAACACTCATGAGGGTGTGAACGCACATGGACTTATTCATATATTTTTGAGGATATTTAGAAGAATATTTAGAACATAGTATTTTAGTTTTTTTTGTAAAAATAATAGATCAATTTAGAAAATGACGTTTTTGTAAAAATAGTACATCGCTTGAAAAGCAATGATTTTATAAATAAAGAAGATTTTCATAAATGCAGGCTTTTCAAAGCGCCACCTTCATGTATCTTCTATTCAGGATGTAATTAAAAAATACCTATAAATACACATGCTCTAATAGACTCATCCATCCGAGTATGTGGGGGAAGATTATACCCAATCTAGTGTCAAATGTCTTCTCTCTTTCTATTATATTTATGCTTTTGTGAGATCTGGTTTCTATATCATCATCTACGTACGTGCATTTGCGAGATCCGATCAACATTAAAAACATCTGAATAAGTCCATGCACCTTCACATCCCCATGAGTATTCACTTGCTAAATCAACAACACAAGGCACATCAAAACCCTCAAGACATTAGAATCCATGTAAGATTCCATTTTTCAATATATTATAACATCATCAACTGCAAATTGTATATGAAAAACATGAAAGAGATTAAAAATGCATATGGATGAAAACAATTTAACATATTTATGAGGGAGGAATTGAATTCCGATTTAGATACTTTACAAAGCATGATTTCATCACATGAACTACACAAGAATATTTGTAAAAGACTTTACATTGTAAAATTTTTTCATATCACGTGAGAACTTTTTGCATCTATGTCTATGCACATTTCATCTGATACATTTGTTTTACTTGCCAACTTCTTTGAACTCTCTTCCTAATCTTCCATAGCAACAAGATCTTTATCTTCAATAGGATCAAGCATGGATCTTCTTGTTTTCCTCTGCTTACCTATCTCACATAGATCTAGAAGTTTTTTCTTTATCATATTACTTGTTGCATTTCTCAATTTCCCTGCTTTTGTTAAGAGAAAATCATAAAAGACCATATCTATCTCATAAATTTTAAGAGTAGATGTACTCTTCATATTCTTTTTTATTTTGTTGAACTAGTTTGTTTGTCATTATTGCATACCATTATGACGTGTAATATTTTATGAATGCATTAATAGTTTTAGTATAATAGCAATTGAATCTAAAAGAGGTTATTCTATCTTGGTCTATATCCCTAGTGACATCTAGAACATTTTCAATAAAAAATGGTTTGGAAAATTCATCATCCTCAACAAGAACAAGAATATGTGTGCAAACATTTATCTTCTTCAAATTTCTATGAAAATGTGCTTCAGCATGTTTTTTCATCCTTTGAACTACATCAATAGTTTGTGGTTCAATTAAGGTTTGAAGTGTATGTGTATTATATGTTTTGAGGACATTCATTGACCTTTGTTTGGCAAACACCCGTGTGAATAGAGTGTGAATAGGTGAATATCCAGTAATGTAATTCTTTATTATCCATTCTTGATGCAGAAGGAAATCATCCACCAAGATACATCTTTATTGCCTGCATTTGTTTTACACACTCAATCTATCTCTTCTTTTCCATAAGTGTCTCCATCAACCTTTTACTTTTCTCCAGCATGTTTCTAGATTCTACCATAATGATGTTATCTTCATATGGTGATTGTTTTGTACCATGAACTATCAAATTAGGGACATACACACTCAATCTATCTCTTCTTTTCCATAAGTATCTCCATCAACCTTTTACTTTTCTCCAGCATGTTTCTAAATTCTACCATCATGTTGTTATCTTCATATGGTGATTGTTTTGCACCATGAACTATAAAATAAAACTATGCATCCATGCTTAGGCTCTCACCCATTAGAAGATGAATATTTCTTTGCAAATAAAAGAGCTCTCTCATTAATCCTCCTCATATAAACACATGGTTGAAACTAATATTTTGCAATGCTACCAAAATTAATGATGGAAAAATAAAAGTATTATTACATTCCAATGTTTTAGAAAATGTACTTTAAATTTGATCGATGTGGTCATAAGTATGAGCAACCAAGAGAAAGTTAGCATTAGAATTTTGAAGACCTGATTTATCAATGAGCATGCATAGATACCAAAAGAGTGTATAATTCTTATTCTCTCTCGCAATGTTTTCAACTTGCACATACACAATTGGTGGTAGATGATGCTCCTATGATTGAAAAACTCTATGAATCACACTCATTGTGGGATTTGGATCATTTTGCACATTGGGATAGGTGAAGAAAACCTTAGACCTTACATTTCTACTATACATCAAGGCACCTACCAAAATGCATTTGTACAAGGACCTCATCCCCAATATCCTTAGGAAGAAACAAGAAACGAGGCAAATATGTATCATCTTTGATCCATACTATTAATTAAGAAACACATGTAAGGCTTTGGATATCTAAGTGTTTTATCTCTATGATGAATCACTCACTTTCTTCCTAAAGCTTGACCCTCGCAATGCTCTTTGAGATGAATTTTAAAGTTATCTTTTTCTAAAACTGATGTGGCCCCCTTAGCCATGTTTTAGAGATTGGACAAATCCGCATTCACCCATCCTAGCTTTTCGAGGAGTAGTAAAATTGTTGGAAACTTCTTTTCACAATCTGCTCAATTATGATATTGTAAACACATATTTTTTTCCGGACCATCTCTTCTCCAAGACAAATTCTTCTTGACGTATAAAGTTATTTGAAATGTGTAATCTTCCGATTGTAGGCATAACTTCACAATGCAAACAAAAGATATCATCATCCAACTCTTGCATAAGGACCCATAAATCCTTTGTTTGGAATTCTACAAAAAGTTTCAAGGATGAGATCTTGATCAATAAGTTTTTGCTTAATCTTATAGATTTTCAAATTTCCCAAGCTCATTGCAATTATAAATGCACTCCTACAACACATGATCCCTCAAATAGAGTAAACATTCAAATGAAAACACTTGATATTGAAATGTCCTCCTCAATCATTTGCATTTGAGCAACAAGATGTATATCTTATCTATGATCATCTAACTTTATGAATTTCTCTCGTAGTTGCTGATTTTTCTTCTTGCTATTTTTCATTTCTTTCACATGCACTTGAATCCATAGAGAGATGAGCTTTAGCAGGTAGGTGATTAGCATTCATTGGATCAAAAAAATTGTTGCACTCACACAAATAAAAGGATTCAACGGAGAAAATACAGTCATTCACACCCTGTGTCCAAGATTTTTGCTTGTTCTTGACAAAGGATAAATATAAAACAATGAACTAAATTCCCATATCAATAGACAAGAGAGAACTCATCTTGATTAAGAGATAGAAAATGGAGTTACATTTCCTTATCAGATTCATATGATATACATGTAAATTGATTAAATGATCTTATGAATCTATGTAATCATGGTTCAAGATGAAATTAAAGTGGTCTTTGAATAATTATGACCAATGGATAATGACAATCTATAACGAAAATGAAGCATTTTACTTGATAAGTGATATGGCCTTTGATCATATATAATGATTGTGATTATGACCCTTGATCTTACATGATGCTTCACTATGCAAATGATTATGGTGTTGATTATAGTCATGTCATAGGATATGAGGGTATAACAACGATTATATAACACACACACACACACACATACACACACACACACACACACATATATATATATATATATATATATATATATATATATATATATATATATATATATATATATATATATATATATATATATATATATATATATATATATATATATATGTGTGTGTGTGTGTGTGTGTATGTATGTATGTATGTATGCATGTGTGTGTGTGTCCTTAACACTCCATTAGAAAACTTAAACGATTAGAGAACTATCTTTTTATCTGTGTACCTATCCTTATATGATCCCTACTTTCATATATCTACAAATGAAAAAGATTCATCATCCTCTATCTATAAGGTATGTTTTATATATATGCTTGTGAACATATAGAGAATTTTACATTTAATTCTACTTGTGAGAATATATTATAATAAGATCTATTTTGCATTCTTATTTATAGGTAGATACCATATCTGTTTCTTTGCCTATCTAATGTAACTCTTTCATACATCTATCTATTTATATAACTCCAATAGATTTCCATTAGTAAAAGTTACTATTTAAACATATTATTTGTATCTAACAAATTTACATATGTATAGACATGTATTCTGTAATAATGTAGCTCTATTCTAGGCATTTAACTAACCCACTTTACCTATAAGTCTATGAATAAGGTCTCATATGACTATCTCTTAGTCCATCAGTTTAGGTAATTACCTACTCGATATGCCAATTAATATTTTAAATGTCACAATGTGGTAGTATAAGGATTCTTACCTAAACTACTGCATCAAGTATTCCGATAATTTCCATCTAATCACACAAATAAAAATAACAAGCTGAAAGGAGAACTAAGTTAGAGATTTTAAAATATTTTGAATGCATCAAACCATTGTAATAGGTTACATTTGATCACATAACAAATTGTATAAGTTCAAAATAAAAGTCGAGATTACAAAATATTTTGGTCAAAGATATCCATTCAAAAACTGATGATTGCTCACAAAAGTCTTACAATTTATAAATGAAAAGAAGCTCAAAACTGATGAATGCTCACAAAAGTCTTACAATATATAAGACATCTGAGGATGGAAATCACTAGATTTAGTGAAAAGAAGCTCAAACAATCAATTTTGAAAATATGTATATGAATAAAGCAATTTAAGGAATTCCATATTCCAGACTCAAAAAGTGGCATGCCAAAGAGAACCACGAATATTGTTTCATATTAAACTAGGTATACCGTAACACTCTTTGCACTCTAGTTTAATAAAAAGAATTACGACTATCTTTACATGATGGTTTAAAATAGTAGCCTAGCCGACATGGCTCTAGTATACTTACCAAAAATCAAGTACATAAGTACATTTGTTTAGGAAATATTATTTACTTCTAGCTCAATTTGTTGTCACCTAGCTCCATCCAGTTACATCTAGTTCGAGGAAGAAAAATGTCTATAAATAGAGAAGTTGGGATTAGTCTAAGCAATGGGCCATGAAGAGCTAGAAAATTTGGTTTTACAAGTAATAGAGAAGAAAATAACAAGAAGAAAAGTCCAAAGGTAAAACATTCTCTCCTCCAAAGGATGATTCTAGAAAGATTCCAAATTAAATTAAGGAAATGAAAAGTTATTTTCTAGCTTCATAGATTCTTAGCAAGGTCTTATGTTGTTTTTATATGTGTTTTGAAAACCTAAATTAGACCAAAAATCCAATGTCAAACATTGAGTTTAGGGTAAAGTCCATGTCTGACATGGTGTTTATGCAAAAAAGTGATGCTTGGCAACACTTCCTAGCATAAAGTGGATGCTTAGAATCAAGTTTATGTGGGAAACGTGATGGGTGTAATCGACTTCAACCATAAATATGATGCCATGCATCGACCTTATGCCATGAGCATATGTCAAACATCAAGTTCCGACATACACGTGATGCTACACATCACATTTATGCTAGCAGGCAATGCCAAGCATCAATTCCCACATAAACTTGATGCTAGCGCATGGCATTTATGCTAGGAGTCGATACTAAGTATCGACTTCATACAAAATTTTGATGCCTAAGATCGTGTCTATGAAAGAGGGTGATGCTTGGCATCCCCTCCTAGCATAAAGATGATGAATCACATCAACTTTTTGCATAAGCTAGATGTCTAGTAGTGACCTTCATGTCATACTCATTCATTCCAAGGTTATACCTTGAACCTTACATTGTCTATTTTCTAGGGAATCGGAAAAGATATATGAGAAGTCATTCCAAAAGGTCACCAAAATTCACCATAGGGGATGGTTCAAAAGATGCATTTACAAGATGGGAAGAAAGGTGAAAAAGAAAGCAAGGATGGAAACCTCCAAAAAAATCAAGGAAAGGAGGTGGCCCACCGTCAATTGTCTATACTACTATGTATCCAAGTGATGTTTGCTTTAAAAATGAAACTCCTCTCACAAATATGAGGGAGGTCAAATAGTTCTTGAACTATGTTGAAGAGAAGAATGCATTACTTCCTTTGGGAGAGTTGGATGCTTCTACTACAAGGTGATGTACGGAGAGTATCAAATAACCTCTTCTTATCAATTAGTGACTAGAGTTAGCCTAAGCAAAGAGATTCTGGTAGTCATTCACTTCACTAATCATGACCTCCACTTGTGGACATGCACCAAAAATCTCTCTTGGCATCCTGCTAGGTGCTCGAATTCTCCATCAAGGCTGCATGTCAATCGTACATTTACATATCATATAAATATCCTTAGATGTAAGATAAATTTCATATCCATGGTCAATAACAGCAACCATAAGGCTATTAATATTATCCAACCTAGCTAATGTTTTCGTTGTGGCTTGAGCACAATCGTCCTTGTTATAGTGATTTGAAGGAATTGCTTCTTGAAGACTTCGTTGCAAATTTCCCCGTCTCCACATGGGTGAACATTACTTTCAATTTATTTAAAAATATTTTTCTCTACCTATTCCTGTGTTCGTTGGACTTGAAGAAGTGAGTTCTCATCCATACTCTCAAATTCTTGTGCATTGGTTATCGATTGTCATTTTCTTCTTAAGGAATTCTTGCTTGGCTATTGGTAATAGCTCACCCAATAACTCAATCATACTATTAAGTACTAACTTTTCTAGAATTTGCTTTAGATAGGTAGCTTGCTCAATGTGTGACTTCAACATATATGATGGATTCTTTGCTTTACCTTGGCCTCTTTTTGCATGCTTTATTTTGTGGTCTTGAGGAAGATCACTAGTTTGTATAGGAATCAGTGCTCCGGTAGAAGTAGGATATTGCGTTTAAGTTTGATTTTGAGTTGGCTGATTTGATGCTATGGGTGGTGAAACAATTTGACTAGGTTTATTTATTTGTGTTGATTGATTTTGGTTTGGTAATTGGGGTTGGTCACTTTTCACTACCTGTTCTCTTCTCTTCCTCGCATCCATTAGCCCTTCTTCTTTTATCTTTAACTATTGATTCGTGCCCCATTAAGGAGCATAGATATGTGAACACTAAGAGTATATCCACTCGATCATTCCATCCACGTACTCCTTGAATTTCATTGCTTTCCATTTTCAAGATTTTCTTGGCTCTTTTTTCCTCAATCCACTGATTTCATGATTCTACACCAAGCTCTTGGATCATCACTATCATCAATTATTTGACATGCATATGTGGACACATGAGAAGTCAAGGTAGAGTTATTTGAGGTCCTAGGGCAAAACACTCTCATGCCTCCCCAACAAAAGTTTATATTCACCTTCTCTCTAGGTTTTATATCATAGATCATCTTCTCTTTAATAAAGATTGAATTCTTAGCCAATGCCTCTTTAAATCTTTCACATGACTACTTGTTATGCTCCAAAGAGTCATACTAGATACATCTCTTGATTTCTCTAGGTTTTGAATCATAAGATCATTTAATTTCTTGAGAATTTCTTCCATAGTATTAGGAGGCACAACATCTTTCATAGCAGGTAGATTAACTTGTAGATTTGGAGTAGGCTACTATATTGCCTACATTTGTTGTTTCAAATCTTGATGCCAATCTTGCAGAAACTTTTCCATTATTCTTTGTTTCTCTACATAGCTCTTAGCTACATCTTCAACATCATCCCATTCTTTTGTAAGTCATACGTTATTCATGCTATATAGCTTTCTTTTGGTACGTCATCAAATGGATGATCAAATGTTTGAATGGCGTTTTGCCTTTTTTATGTCTTTTTCAAAATGCAAAAATTGAGTTATCACATCCATTTGAGCAATTGCAATGACTCCCATAACTATTCAGATTGGGAAGCTTTATCAAGCCTCACTTCTTGCTAGTTTCTCTTCTCTTTTTGGTACTTGGCCTTAGGATTCCTACTTGTCTCCTGCTCTCATGTCAGGTTCACCATGTATGTCACAGAGATAATGGAAAGGAGGAAAAAAGGACATACAAAGAGCTTCTACTTGTAACCTTCATAGTTACAAACCTCCTTTGCATTCTATGTCTTACAAGATACATTCATTATTCACATTGAGGCAATTGAATCTAATAATTTCTAACACAACGTCAAATGGTTGGATCATGGAGTTTTCAAAGTTATGGAAGTCCTATGGACATACTTGCATGTCCATGATAGAATCATTGTTAGCTTCAAGAATAATAGTTAGGCCTATATTTTAAAGCAAAAATCTGAATGGAAATGGAACAATAGCTTCCTAAGACTCATTAAAGGGAGACAAAAAGTTTTGCAACTAGTTACCTATTCTTAAGCCACTTTATTCTTCTCATTAGAATGCCACTCATATTTATTAACTCTGTGCATACAACAACGCTGACTTTCGATTTTTCATTGCATTCATAATCCTTGATGTCTCAGTGCTAAACTCTTTCTCATTTATAATTTTCAACAATCATGTAATTTAGTATCTTGATCACAACAGCTATAGTGAATACATATCCGAATACTCTATAAATTAAATCATAGTGTGAACTCGCATGAAGTTCTATCTCTCACATAGTGTTTTCTTTACTTCTTTTTAATATGAAAGAGCAAGAAAGGCTGCACATTTTCCATCTATCCCGTCTTGTTTCCTTCCCACGTGGTGTTCTCTCCCTATCCCTCACGCACATTAAATGCTCACATTTTCTTCATCGCATCTCAAAACACAGTACAATTACCATTTATTTGATTCAACATTTATTACTTTTGTGTGTATGTCACACAGACACAAGTATATATTACTCTTTAATCTCTCATATAGCCTGCATTTACAGAAGTCTAAAACGGTATAACATTGTTTTATTTCCATCTCTCTTTGTTGTTCCTTGAGTACCTCAAGTGAGTTAATGCAAAAATTATCCATATGATTCTCTATAGCCATTGTAAGTGCAGAATAATGGAAATCGTTGGCAGTTAATATATTTTTTTTTTAATGTAAAGGAAGTTCGGCAATAGCCTACTCTCCCGGACTTGAATTAAATTAAGAAACAAAGGTACAATAGAAGGGGACTAGTGCCCACGGGACCCCCCAAATCCCACAAAGCAGGGGGAGCTTGATTGAATCCTAGGTTGCATTACAGAGAAGGTTAATCACCCTCTCGTCGCCCTCATGCGGGGCCCACTTGGGTTTAAGCTTGTTGTTGATCAGCTGGAGAACTTGATGGTGTCTGAAGGGGGGGGACTTCTTGCTGTTGACAATCCTTTTGCCCAAGAGGAAGAGTGATTTCTCAATCGACCACTCCCTGGGGGAGTCGCGGAAGTTGAGAGCACACCTCTCCCGCCAAATTTTCCACAGGACTTCCCCTCTGATGGCGTTCCAGAGTGTCGCAGAGCAGCCGATCGCTTCTCCCAAAAGGACTTGTTTCCAATTAAGCTGTTTTTGAAGTCTGATTTTCATTCCAACCGTCTGCCAGATTCTGTAGGAGTTGGGGCAAGTAAGGAAGATGTGTGGGACGTCTTCGATAGCACGGTGACAACGTTTGCACCAAGGAGGGATCCCACAAAGTTTGTTAGCCTTGTGGTTGGTCCAAATTCCTCGATGAAGAATTTGCCATAAGAGGACAGACTTCTTAATCTCAATAAGGGGGTGCCAGATACTCATGAATTTCATGTCCCACCGAAGCCGCGTCCAAGACAGGCACCACTTCTTGTTGAGGCTGATCTGGAGGTCGGCCGTTTCTTTGATGTTCGGGATTTTGAGAAGGCTATTTCCGTTGTGCCATTTGAGACCAATCGAGTTCGGTGAATCGTGTCCCATGAGAAGGCGCGTCTTGTGGCGATCCCAAGCGAGGCATCTACTTTGCAAGGTGTTCCATTCTGCGTAGGAGATGTTTATGCGAGGGTCAATATCCTCGAAGTTGATCCAGTTGTTGGTGTCATGTTTCCAGAGGTGTTTCCATTTTTTGAATCCTTTGTTCCATAGCTTCTTGGCATTTTGAATGTTCCACGACTCCACACTCCGGATGCCGTGAATCGGAAACCAGATAGAGTCGTTTTGTCTGATTCCGGCCGCCCACTTCCAGTCCTCACTAACTCTTGTGAAGCTTTTGACTTTATTCCAGCCCTTCCAAAGGGAGCACACGAGATTGGAGCCTTTCGGGAAGACGGGGATCGGGGAGAAAAGCAGGGTCATGATGTCAAGATTCTTCCAGTTCGGGAACCCCGTGAGGGCCAACTCATTCTTGTTTCTGAAGATCAGCTTGGCCCACGAGGCCTCCCTATTGCACCAAGCCCTAATCATCCATTTGGCCGCCAGTTTGTTAGCCATACACCCAATGTCCAGGATACCAAGCCCCCCGCAGTCTCTGTGGCTGGTGCAGATGGCCCATTTGATTTTAGGCACCCCCCTTCTGTTATGGTCGCCCGTCCAAAGGAAATTTCTACAAATACTGTTCAGTTTGGACAGGCCTTGCTCGTTCGGTCTCCAACAGGAAAGGAAATAGATTGTAGAAGAGAGGAGGAACGTGTTGATAACCATTGCACGCCCAGCGAGATTGATTTGCATACCTCTCCAATAGTTGAGCTTGTTTTCGAGTTTAGCCAATACCCAGTTCCATCGCTGCTCCATGGAGAGGCCAAACCCCAGGGGGATTCCTAGAAGCCGAAAGATTTGGCCCTGCGGAATGATTTGACAGCCATGATCAATGAGAAGGTCAGGATGCTGTCCCACGATAGCCCTAAAGGCGGTCTTGGAGTGGTTGATTTTAGATCCAGAGGCATCACAAAAGGTAGCAAGACACCTCCAAAATGTCTCCAGGCTGGTATTATCATTGTGGACGAACGCGTTCATATCATCAGCAAACAGTCTCATGATGATTTGATTGTGGTCGTGAGGCAGCCGGAGGCCTTTGATATTGCCAGCCTCCACATGATGAGCCACGAGTCTGCTCAACCCCTCAGTGGCGATGGCAAAAAGAAGGGGGGCCAGAGGGCACCCTTGTCTAATCGATCTTCTAAGATGGATTGCCTTCGAAAGTTTGCCGTTGACGTTGATTCGGGTTGTTGCGTTTCCGAGAAGGGTCGCGATCATCTTGGTGAATTTCTGACTGAGCCCGAGATCTTGGAGCGACTGCAGAATATAGTCCCATTCTAGTCTGTCGTAGGCTTTGTCAAAGTCGATTTTGAGGAAAACCACATCTTGATTGGATTCATTTGCGAATTGAATACCTTCCCAAATATCCATAATGATTTCCACGATAGACCTGCCTTTGATGAAACCTTTTTGGTCCTCACTAAGCCAAGATCTCAGGTGGCACGAAAGTGTGTTGGCAATGACTTTGGCGATGATCTTGTATCCTGTTTGGAGCATCGTAATAGGCCGCCAGTTCTCGATTCTGTTCTTTTCCCCCTTCTTGTGTACCAACTTGATAATTCCATTATTTAGACAAGAAGGAAGAGCACCAAATTTTAGCGCTTCTTGCCAAACCATCCGGAGAGGGGTGGCAACCACCAGCTTGAAGGATTTAAAGAACTCGTTAGTGAGTCCGTCGGGTCCCGGGCTTTTACCTAGGGGGAGGGCATCAATGACCTCAATGATTTCTGATTCCGAGATGGGGGCATGAAGCAGGGAGTGGAGGTTGGTTGGTATCCTCCGGGGGGAGACCCTAGAAATGGCAGCCATACAGTCCCTTCTATGGAGGGAAAGGGGGTTCGAGGTTCCCAGGAGTCTCGTGAAGTGCCCCTCGATGATGCCGAAATTATCTTCTTCCGAATTACATACATTGCCATGAGGGTCAAGCAGTAGGGGGATCGACTCTCTGTTGTGTTTCCTTTTAAGGATACTACACATCTCTTTGGTGGGTTTGTCGGCTTTGCCAGCCCACCACTCTTTGAAGAAGATTTGCAAGTTTTTCCTTTGTATTTCTTCCTCGTATCTCAAAACTGCTCTGATTTTTCTGAGGCCTTTCTGTGCTTGTTGTTTCCCTTTGTTCACTTCCTCCTCGAGCCGCCAGAGTCTGTGGTAAAGAGCTTCCCTACGAGCCCGCCGCGCAGTCTCGAGCAACTTCTTAGTTCTGATCATGATCTTACGCGACTTGTCGACCGCACTTCTCCAGCACTTGGCAGGGGCCAAGCCAGAGGCGAACGCCACTTTCCACACATCGGCAATTTCATGGTGGACCGAGGGGAGAGAGAAGGTGGAAGCGTTGGCATGGAACCACGGAGCCTTGCGGATTTTGTTGGAAGGTTGAAAAGTGATAACGATCGGGTAGTGATCAGAGATAGTGAGGTCAGTGCGTTGCGTGATGGTAGGGTGGCCCCACTGTTGAGTAAACCTCTGAGAGATGTAGCATCTATCGAGTCTAGCTTTCCTCAGGTCCTCGCCCGCTTGGAGATTCGACCAAGAAAAGCCATTCGAGTCTTTGAACTCAACCAGATCCAAGTGGAGTTTGGTCAAGTCCCACGTTTCTTTCTCCCGATTGTCGATGACCCTGCCCTTGCCCATCCATCTGTCCATAGGATCCTCCACCATGTTGAAGTCTCCACATATGAACGCGTTATGGGGAAGCGAGTCTAATGAAGCCCAAGTGTTCAGTCTCTCCAAATCCCCGTTAGGGGCGTACAAAGAAACCATCGTAACACAAAGAGGAGCACCAAAAGAAACCGCAATCCAACGGTGACTTACATCTTCAATGGTGTTCTCAAGCTTTTCAAGCCAGAGTTGTTTAACCCAGATAGCCGTCCCTCCGGACCCCCGCTGGTGCTTCGTCGGGATCCACACATGGGCCGAGGAGACCTGTCTGAGCCGTTTCTGGAGGTCTTCTCCGTCAATTTTAATTTCTTGAATACATATAATGTCTGGGTTTAAGCTAATGTCGCGGAGCCATTGACCAATGATGGTCGCTCTTGAGGGGTCGGTAAGCCCTCTAGCATTTAGCGAGATAACAATCATTTTTGTGTTGATCCCTCTTTGCGGGAGGGAGCCTTGTCCTTTCTTCTCTTGGCTTCATCTTTCTTTTTCGCTGGGATCCGATCCCGACTTAGAAGACGGTTCTTATGGGGGCTTTTCCAGGGTAGCTCCATAGTCTGCTTTCCTTTGCGGGATGCACCTTGCTGGGGAGAATTGGGCCCCGTACTCGGCACCGTTTCCGGGATCGTCGATCCGATGATGGAGCTTTCGCTATCCATGTTGTCTTCGTTACTAGTGGTGAAACCATCTTCTTTGCTTGTGGTGTAACCCTCCTGGGGGGTTTCTTTGTTGTCAGGGATCTCTTGGGCTTCGTCGTAGCTGCTAACCTCGGGTAGCTTCCCGCCTGGGTAGTCGAGCTCGTTGATCTCCTTTCCAAGATTGCAATACAAATTGTTGTGTGGGGAAGTTGGCAGGTTGTTTCTCTCACCGTTGGCTCTCGGACTTCTTTTCCTTCTTCTTCTAACTTCAGTGAAGCCATCAGCGTCAGCTTGCGGATTGAGGGGGCCCTTGCTTTCCCTTTCCTTGGTCGAGTGGGTCACGTCGCCAGAGTTGTCTTGAGCGATTTTGGAGGCTTCTTGAAATCGCTTGTTTTTTTGCCTGAGAGGGCAATCTTTAATCCTGTGACCTTGCTGACCACAACGAAAGCACGCGTTGGGGAGGTTTTTGTAGGTGATGTCCTGCTCCCAAACTTCTCCTTCGCCCATGTCCACTTTGATCGTTGATGGGAGCGGCGAACTGAGGTCGGCCTCGACGCAGATTTGTGGGTGCCACCTGGCATTGAACGAGTGTCTCGCACCTTCATAGATGAGGCCACCAATGTCTTCGCGTGAAGCCAACGGCTTGCCGATAGGAGAGACAATGTCCCACACGAAGTTGTACAAGAAGTATGGGAGGTTGGGGAGCTCAACCCAAAGAGGGTACCGAAGTGATTTTGATTTGTCGGGAGTAAAGTCCGGGGACCATCTGAATAGGCACAGGGTCGCCCGACCGAGCTGCCAGGTGCCAACGCTTAGGGCTTGGAACGCCATCTCTTCGTTTTCAAAGACTAGCAGCATGTGGTTTGCTGGTAAGAACTGGCATTTGCTGACAATTAGCCCACGAGGGAACCACTCTTTTCGAAGCCATTGTCGCACGATTTCAAGCGGGGGCCTAGGGCCAAACACTTGGCCGACGAGGCAAACTTTCTTGAGCTCCTCCTGAGCAGATAGAACTGCAGGTCTACTGAGGGACACGATGGGGGATTCACAACAATTGGATGCTTCAAGGGCGGCGCACGATCCCCCCTCAAGCAGAGCGGCCAGTGTGCCGGTCTCCCCGGGGGGCGGGCCCCGATTACTTTTCACAAGAGAGGATGAAGCCACATCCATGGCCAAAAGGAGCTTGCACCACTTTTACTTTTCAAAACCCTCCAATCATGGAGAGAAGGCAGACCACAAACAAGAAGGATTCCCCCCTCCTAAGCCATAAGTCCCACAATAACGAGAAGCACAGTCCTTCTTTTCGAATCTTTTCTATAATCCCTTTTCTTCCTTCTTCCCTTTCTTTTTTTTTTTTCTCTTTTTTCTTTTCTTCTTCTTTTTTTTTTTCTTCTTTTTTTTTTTCTCTTTTTTTTTTTTTTTTCCCCTTTTTTTTATTTTTATTTTTTTTCTAATGCATCTTTCTTTCCTCTAGGATTGGAGCTCCCGGCGCATAAGCTCTTTCGTCCTATTTCATGTAAGATTGTTTCATGTAAAATTGGTGCAAAAGGCTAGAATAATTAACTTTCTTTTTTTTTACGCACGGCCCTGGCGATCGGGCTTCCAGCGATACCCGAAAAGGACGGCGATACCCGAAGAAAGCGGCGATCGGCGCCTGGCGATCGGGCGTCCGGCGATACTTGAAAAAGACGGCGATACTTAAAAAAGACGGCGATGCCCGAAGAAAGCGGCGATATCGTCCGGCGATACTTGAAAAAGACGGCGATACCCGAAGAGAGCGGCGATCGGTGCCTGGCGATCGGGCGTCCGGCGATCGGGCGGCCCTGGCGATCGGGCGTCCCTGGCGATACCCGAAAAAGCGACGATCGGCGCCTGCGAGTATCGTGTTCCGATCCTGGCGATCGGGCGATACACACGAAGGGCACCAACGGGCGATACCCGCGGGGGGCAACAATAGCGACACACGCCAATAGCGACACACGCCACGACACTAGGGGTCGCGATACCCGCGACACCCGCGATACCCGCGACACTAGCGGTCGCGATACCCGCGAATCCCGCGCAACCCGCGATACCCAAGGGCGTCCAGTCGTGTCGACGACTCAACCCCTCAACCCATGGGGGAGGGGGAGTCGGTCACGACGACACCACGAGCAGTCCGGGACCAACAACCACGAATACCACAGCAACTACCTTATAAACTAGGATCTCATAAGTTAATATATTTTAACTTATAAACTAGGATCTCATAATAAACATTGTTTTAAACAAAGGAAAGAAGAAACGCTTTGATGTGAATAATCCAAGGTAGAGAAAGCAAGCATGCGAATGTATAGGCACAAACAAAAGTGGAGTGAATGTTAAATGCATCCACTACAATGACCTCATTATTGAAACAAATTATAAATGGTGCTCTCTTGGTACAAGCCTATCCTCACTCATAGAGGCTCATGAACCAAAACCTCCATGAGCTATCAACTTAAAAAAGAACATATTTCATGAGAAACCACAGAGAGAACCAACAAATTTGTCAAAACAAAGATGGCCAAAGCTCTCTCCACAATAATCTAACAACTGCAGGCTACAATACCCAAAAACGAAACAAAGAAAATAATGTCGAAGGTGATAATGTTGTCTCGCAAAGCATACCAAATGCTTCGTCCACTATCAACGAGAATGCAAATAACTTAATAAGATAAAACCCGAGATAACTTAACCTCACAAACACGTCGATGTTTTATCTTAAGAAAAAAATGGAGGACATAATAATTCGAATTTTCATGCACACACGGTATGGATGATTTCAGTTGGCGAATTTTTGAAGCATCTACACATTTTTAAGAGGACATTCAGAGAGGAAAACCGCTAATAATGTTCGTCCTGCATGTGTCATACATGTTTCTTCACTCATAACTTTCATGAAAGTAATATCAATCTAATCTGTGACTTAAGTAAAGCAAAGAGAAAAAAAAAAAAAAAGAACTTATGTTCTCAAGCTTCCCACTACAAGGAATACGGGCGTATAGCGACGGTTAAGGCGACATAATTTCATCGCTATAAAATTGCAACATGCATCATAATTAACATCGTGCACGGACCGTCGATTAAACGAGGGAGGAAGCAACGGTTTTTGCGACTTGTGGTGCGAGGGGCTGCGACGCTCCTATACAGCATCACTAACACGACGCTTCTAAATAGCGTCGCATAAGTGACACTTTTTTACATGGCATAGGCAACGATCTTTGGCGTCGCATAAGCGACGCTAAAACCATGTCCCTTATGCAACGACGGGTAGCATCGCTTACACGACGGTCTGTTGACGGACAAAAATTAAAATGTTGGAGGCTCTTCAATCGGCATTTTCACGCATCCGATCGAAGAGCTCTCCAATGTTCGCAATTGCATTGCACTTACGAGCTGAAGCAAGTATATGCAGAATTGTTGTTTTGCCTAAGCTCTCTCTTATTGTCTCCCTTTGTCTCTCTTTCTCTCTTTGTACATCTTTCTCTCTTTGAATTCTCTCTCTCTCTCTCTCTCTCTCTCTCTCTCTCTCTCTCTCTTCTTTCTCTCTTTATTGCAGGTTATTCAAGAATTGTGTTATTTTCATTACATACTTATTGATATGCACTTATACACTTATACACGATGAAGATGCACTTTCACACATATACACATATACACATGCACATACACACACATATATACACACCGATACATGTGCACATACACTTAGACATACACACATATACACATGCATATGCACAAACATTCCTACAAACACATAAAAAGACTTACATGCATGCATTATTGCATATATATATACACATACACACATTAACATATACGCAAATACATGTATATGCACATCCACATGCATGCACATGGATGCAAATGGAAATGCATCCACATACACATGCATCTTTCATACATATATACATGCATATACATACACATATACATATACATATACATATACACACATATACATATACATGCATATACATATACACACACATACACATGCAGATGCAAATACTCATACACACATATACACTTATACATGCACATTCACATACATACATATAAACACACATACACATGCACATACATACATATACACACACATACATGTACACTTAGGTACACACATATGAATGAATTATATATTAAAGTATTTAAACACATATACACATGCACACACACATGCACATACCTACATATACATGCACATACACACATATACACATAGAGTTATACATATACATGCATATACATATATACACACATACACATGCACATGCACATACTCATACACACATATACACTTATACATGAACATGCACATACATACATATACACACACATACACATGCACATACATACATATACACACACACATACATATACACTTAGGTACACACATATGAATGAATTATATAATTAAAGTATTAAAACACATGTACATGCACACACACATGCACATACCTACATATACACATATACATGCACATACACACATATACACATAGAGTTATACATATACATGCATATACATATACACACACATACACATGCACATGCACATACTCATACACACATATACACTTATACATGCACATGCACATACTCATACACACATATACACTTATACATGCACATGCACATACATACATATACACACACATACACATGCACATACATACATATACACACACATACATATACACTTAGGTACACATACATGAATGAATTATATAATTAAAGTATTAAAACACATATACGCATGCACACGCACATGCACATACCTACATGTATACATATACATGAACATACACACATATACACAAAGAGTTACACATATACATGCACATACATATACACACACATACACATGCACATGCACATACTCATAGACACATATACACTTACACATGCACATGCACATACATACATATACACACACATACACATGCACATACATACATATACACTTAGGTAGACACATATGAATGAATTATATAATTAAAGTATTAAAACACATGCTTAATATAAACAATAATAACAATCAATAGAACAAAACTCTTCATTACTTAATACCATACACACAATTCAAAATATAACTCAAATGAAAAATATGTAGATTATATATATATATATATATGTAAATACATATAATCCAATGTCATAATCAACTAAAATCCTAATCATCATCATCATGATCATCATCATCATCAGCAATATCATGATCATCTTGATCTTCCTCATCCTCATCGTGATGATCACCCTGTGACGATCGAGATCGTGCCTCCTGTGTCTGTCTCTCCACCTCACCCATATTTGTCTCTCCATAATACTCCTGTATTACGTATAACAACCATAAATAAATAAATTAATTAAACCATTCATAGAAATAAAATAATTATATAAAGCTTAAAAACACTCACAAAGGCATCAAGATGATCTTGCATATACTCGCTCAAAGGCCGATATCCAAAATGTGTAGCATACTCAATCTCATGTTTTGTATGATATTGGCCATAGTCCTTCGGCTGCAATGAAACAAATAAAAAATATTAGTTGCTTTCATTTTAACTAAAATAAAAAATATACTCAGAATAACACATATATAGTTGCTACAAAACCATTATGGCCCATTTGGCATAGGTGCGATGTGTGGCTCGACTCCACTCTCTTCTTTGCAGTAGCCTATTTATTCAAGAAAAACAATACATAAATTAAAGGTAAAAAATTACTAAAATATATAAAAATTATAAATATAAGCTATTAATTTGTGTACCTTCTGCTGAGGAAATGACTCCGAGGACGTAGCTATCTACGAAAAAACTGCCACGTCTCAGGTGGTATGTTAGCTCGCCTCTTATTTTTTTTGACCATACAATATCTTCTGTTAATTTAATCCCAAACAGAAAAAAACATCAGAATACATAGACATATATACACACACATACACATACACATACCCACATACACATATACATGCAAACATATACACATACATATATGTATACATATACACATATACATACATATAACATAAACACACATATACATATCCACATATATACGTACACACACATGCATGCATATACACATTCATACAAAACACATGCAGTTATCCCACAATAATGTGTAGTTGTGTATCTGTGAATATGTGTGTATGTGTAAACATGTATATGTGAATATGTGTGTATGTGTAAATATGTATATGTGAATTTTTTGTGTATGGAGATAATCAGATTATTAATATCAAATACCGTTATTTGTAGATTCTGATCAATCAGATGGAACTCCACCACCATCTCCTCATCGTGCAACGACTTTAAACTGTAAGTATATCAAACATTTAATTTTAAATATATTTGATGGATACATAATTTATATTTTTTTTTGTTTCTTATTATGTGTAGATTCTAATCAATCAGAGGAATTATGATGAATTTTACTATGAAGAGCATATTATATGTTGGTGTAACTCTTGTTATGGCACATATCGAAGACCACGATTGGAATGTATTGAACATGAGGCAGAGTATGGTACTTTTGAGCATGCACCATCACCTAGTCAACATGATAATGCTTGGGTATGTATTTTCTATATATATATTAATGTCATTATTTTATTTAAAAACCATATATAAAATCAAATTATTGTTGATATACAGGAATACTTGCTCGATGATGATGATGATGATAATTTTTCTCATAATGTTAATATACCCCGTACACGTCATGGACTTGTTGTTCATCAATTACAAGCAAAGGTTTCTAGAAATCCTCTATCTCCTGGTTTACAGAATGAAACAGCTGGAGATTATCCATTGCAAGCTCATGATCGTGTGAAGAGATGGATAGGTATGTGTTGAAGATGAAGAGGTGTTGCAAAATCTTTGCTCTACACCAGCCAAATGAACTCCAGGAGTAGATGGTGGGCCCTTTTAGCTTGCCAATGGATGTATTAGACACCCTATGTACCTTGGAAGATCACTCTCAAAAAGATAGATCAAAACAGATAAGTTGGAGTTAGCTCAGAGGTGAAAACTTGCTATTCTTGGTTGATACACCTGTCCAGTGTTTTACATAATTCTCTGAGCACAGCAGCAATTAGATTAATTCCTCTTGGGGAAGGCTAGGTAGCTTAAAGAGCTAACTTTAGAGAGTAATCTCATCAAAAATAACAAACCACACACTGAGAATGATTTTTAACAAGTGATGACATCATCCCGATTTTCACGGGCTGCTACAGAAATAGACCAGTGAGTAGAAAAAGTAACATAACTCAAGATGTAAGAATCCAATGATCATGAAAATTTGTATGCTTATACTAGACAGTAAGCTGAATCCAACAAGCTTCAAATCACTGAATTTCGATGAGTAACCACTGAGAAATGACTTTGACAAGATGACTGAAAAAGTCGGGTACCTGACAGAGAAGTGAAGATGAACATACCCTGTTGACTTCAAATGAACATAACTGAAGATTCCAACATCCAAATGACATGAAAATTTGTGAGCATATAGTAGACTTATAGAGCTAACTTTACCAAGTTAAATCACTGAAAAGGATGAACCAAGTGCAGAGAAACAATCTCTGCAAGCTGACTGAGAAAAACTGAAGTAATGGCAGTGAGTAGTACACATCACAAGAACATGGAAAGATGAACTCAAATAATCATGAAAATGAAAGTATATTGCTTGTACAATACAATGACTTACTGATACATATGTGTGCCTTGTAATCACACCTTGATATGGCATAAAGCTCAGCTCTTGGAGGTCTTCACATAGGTCTCTCTAACCACGACTAAAACTGCCATCTATTTATAGTTGAGTTTGGGAGGCTAACTTCCCTCAATCACTCTCCAATCAATCAATGATTGATTTGATTCTCTACCTACCACAAATCACGAATTCGTGGCTCCTCTTTCCATTCTTGATCATGTGGGCTCAACCACTTAAGATTCTCTTACTTTTACATTAAGTAAACTCTTCAAAAGTTACAAGAGGTAGTTCACAAGTGAACTTTACATAGTCTTCATTTTGAAGCTTCTTTAATGACTTTGTGAGACTCAAGCCAATACTTAGGCTTGTCATAGACTTGCTCCAACAGCTCCCCCTCAAGCCAAGTATGCTTGAGGTCTTCAATCTTCCAAGATTACCTGCAAACCAATCATAGCCTTGAATTTGCAAAGCTTTGTACCATCCAATGCTTTAGTTAGAATATCTGCACATTGTTGATGAGTGGACACATATGATATTTGAATCTCCTTGCTTAGGATCTTCTCTCGTACATAATGATAATGAACTTCAATATGTTTAGTCCTTGCATGAAAAATAGGATTAGCAGCCAAGTGAATAGAACTCATATTGTCACCAAAAATAGTTGGAGTTCCAAACTCCAATCCAAGATCTTTGAACAATGTCTTCATCCACATAGCTTCCTGTGTAGCTATGGCAAGACCTCTATATTCAGCTTCAGTAGAAGAGAGAGCAACTGTGGGTTGCTTCTTGGATGACCATGAAATAAGCTTTGAACCTGCAAAGGTAAGATAACCTAAAGTGCTCCTTCTATCTTCCTTGGAGCCAGCCCAATCTGCATCAGAAAATAGCTTCAAACCTAAATCAGATACATAAGGATAGTAAAGTCCTTCATTTATGGTTCCTTTGAGATATTTGAGTATCCTTTTGGCAGCATCCATATGTGGTTTCCTTGGTGTGTGCATAAATTGGCTTAGCACACTCACACTGTAACATATATCTACTCTTGTCAATGTGGCATAGTTGAGACTACCCACTAGACTTTGATATGATGTGATGTCCTCTATGAGTTCACCTTCATGTGAGCTCAATTTGTGATTAACCTCCATTGGAGTACCTGCAATCTTACAATCTTGCATCTTGAATTTTGCCAACATGTCCTTAATGTACTTTCTTTGAGTGAGAAACAAACCATGATCTTTGTAGACAACTTCCAAACCTAGGAAGTAGGTAAGTGAACCCAAATCACTTATCTTGAACTCTTCTCTCATCTGATCTTTGATCTTCTTCATACCATCTGCATCATTTCCTGTCAATATAATATCATCTACATATACACATAGGTAGATGACCTCGGAATTACTCTTTTTAATAAAGAGTGAAGGATCTGCTTTGCTTGGTTGAAAGCCTTTGTCCTGCAAGAATGAAACAAGCCTGAAATTCCAAGCTCTTGGAGCTTGCTTGAGACCATACAATGCTTTGTTAAGTTTACACACATAATCAGGATAAACTTGACTCTCAAAACCAGGTGGTTGTGCCATATATACCTCTTCTGTTATCCAACCATTCAAGAATGCATTCTTCACATCTAGTTGAAGTATCTTCCAATTCTTGGAAGAGGCAATACTAAGCAAAACCCTAATAGTAGGCATCTTTGCCACAGGAGAGAAGGTCTCCTCATAATCAATTCCCTGAGTTTGTGCAAAGCCTTTTGCTACAAGCCTTGCCTTATACCTGTTAATGGAACCATCAGAATTCTTCTTGAGTTTATAGACCCATCTTGAGCCTATTACCTTCATGGATGAAGTCTTGGGCACCAAATCCCAAGTGTTGTTTTCCTCGAGTGCTTCAATCTCTTCCTTCATTGCATGCTTCCATTCTGTTTTTGCTTTGGCCTCTTCAAATGATGATGGCTCCTCTTGGTTTATGTCCTGTGCTATGTAGATAGAATGTTTAGTTACTAATGAGGTGTCAAACCCATACCTTTCTGGTTTTTTCTTTTCCCTCATAGATCTTCTTAGGCCATGATGTGATGATTCTGTCTCATGTCCAAGTTCCTGCAATTTTGCTTTACCTTTAGACTTCCATGCTTTGATCTTTTCCATCTGACATTCTTCATCATCCTCTGAGGTGTCTTGTTCTTCAATCTTTGATTGTTCTCTACCAAGCTTTGGAAAATCTTCTTCAAGATCATATGGTAAATTGATCTTCCTGCATGAATCTTCATACCATGAATTGTTCTCATCAAAAACTACATCTCTGCTTACCAAGAATCCTTTGTTGGTAGGGTTGTATAACCTGTAGCCCTTTTGATTGTTGTCATATCCAATAAATACACACCTTTCTGCTTTTGGATCCATCTTGCCTCTAACCTGTGAAGGAACATGAGCAAAAGCAATACATCCAAAAATTTTACAATGATCTAAACTTGGTCTTCTTCCATTCCAAGCCTTATATGGAGTCATCCCATCAAGGGATTTTGAAGGCAACCTATTAATCAAGTAAGTGGCTGTAGATACAGCCTCAGCCCATAAGTAATTAGGTAAATGCTTTTCATTTAACATAGACCTTGCAGCTTCAACAATTGTCCTATTCCTCCTTTCTGCCACTCCATTTTGCTCAGGAGTGTACCTTGTAGTTACCTCTCTTTTGATTCCTCTTTCTTGAAGAAAAGAATCAAACTCATGGGAGAAGTATTCTCCCCCTCCATCTGACCTTAGCCTTTTTAGTGATTTACCTGTTTGATTCTCCACAAGAGCCAAATATCTTTTGAAACATGAAAAACTTCATCTTTGTGTTTCATAAAGAATAGGATAGTCCATCTGCTGCAATCATCAATAAAGGAAACATAATACCTTGATCCTGATATTGAAGCTTCCTTGCTTGGTCCCCATACATCTGTATGAACCAACTCCAAGAGATCTCCATGCATATAACCTTTCTTCATGAATGGTAACCTGTGAGACTTTCCAAACTGACATGCACTACACTTATAAATCATATGTTGTTTTGACAAGTTAGGGAGTCCAAGTACACTTTGGTCCCTGCAAATTTGCTTTAATGACCTTTCACCAATATGTGCTAACCTTTTGTGCCATACTTCCAATTCTGTGAGTGTCTGACTGCCATAATTAAATAGAGCAATGTTTCTAGTGTCCTGTAATTCAAATGTGAACAATCTACCTGTCTTTTCACCTTTTGCAATTCTTCTGAATCCTTGACTTGGATCTTCAACAAATGCTCCTGCCTTTGTGAACCTGACTTGCAACCCTTTCTCTACTATCTGCCCAACACTTATCAAATTCTTTGTAATGGTAGGGACATAGAGTACCTTACTGAGTAGGTTGATGTTTCCATCAGGTGCTTTGACATTGCCTATTTTCTCCACAGGATGTTTTGTATCATCTCTTGTTTGTACCTCATGCTTATTCCTTGGATCTTCTAAATCTGATAGGAGTGCCACATTTCCTGCCACATGATTTGAACAACCTGAATCTATGTAGAAAATATGCTCATCAGATTTACCTTGTGGCATAGCCATGTTCATGATCAATAATGAATCCTCTTTGTTTGAGTCTTCTGTGTAGTTATTGTAGTCTCTCCTTCCTTTGTAGCCTCCTTGATAGTTTGAATGATTGTAGTTGTTGTAGTTGCCATGGTAGTTGTTGAACCTTCCTCTTGAGTAGCCATAACTTCCTCTATTGTATCCTCTGCCTCTTTGATTCCTGGAATTCCTAAAGCAATTTTCAGTTGTATGATTAGTTAATCCACAAATAGAACATGAGTTGGAGTCTTGGGATCTCCCCCTGCCTTGTCTACCTCCTCTTCCTCTACCTCTGCCATGTCTTCCTCTACCTGCATAGTTAGCTTGATATGTACCTGCTTCATCATCCACTTTCTTTGCCTTTCCTTTGTTATCTTTAGACTTGCTTTTATCCGTGTATAAAGCTGAAGATTGATTACCTTTAGAGCTTTCTCCATTTTTGATAAGCTTTGCCTCTTGAGTAAGTAATTGTCCAATGAGTGTGTTGAAATCAGGTACATGCATGTCCATGTACAAATCCATAGCTGTGGTGAATGCTTCCCACTTGTCATCTGCCTTCAAGCCATTGATGACCTGCCTTACAATTTGCTCTTCATCTATTACCTCTCCAATGCTTCCCAACTGATCTGCTATGTCCTTGAGCTTTGTGACAAAATCAGTCACATTTTGTTTGGGAGCCTTCTTGAGAGTTGTGAAATCCAGCCATAGTTGATGCTTCCTAGCTTTAGTACTTGAAGCAAAGAAAGCTTCAAGTGCATCCCACACTTCCTGAGATGTCTTACAACTTCTAATGTGAGGCAACAAAAAATCTGAGATAGAGTTGAGGAGATAAGACCTTGCAAGTGCATCCTTGGAGCACCATGTGCTCAATCTTTCTTGCTCTTCTTGTGTTGGTTGACTTTTGTTCCTGAAACTTGGCATAACTTCATCTCCAGCCACATAACCATATAAACTTCTACCTTGGAGATAAGCTTCCATTCTTAATGACCAAGCTCAGTAATTACCTCTATCCAATTTGTCAATTGATGAAGGAAATCCATCTGCCATGTTGTCCAACCTTGCTCTGATACCACTGTGAAGAGATGGATAGGTATGTGTTGAAGATGAAGAGGTGTTGCAAAATCTTTGCTCTACACCAGCCAAATGAACTCCAGGAGTAGATGGTGGGCCCTTTTAGATTGCCAATGGATGTATTAGACACCCTATGTACCTTGGAAGATCACTCTCAAAAAGATAGATCAAAACAGATAAGTTGGAGTTAGCTCAGAGGTGAAAACTTGCTATTCTTGGTTGATACACCTGTCCAGTGTTTTACATAATTCTCTGAGCACAGCAGCAATTAGATTAATTCCTCTTGGGGAAGGCTAGGTAGCTTAAAGAGCTAACTTTAGAGAGTAATCTCATCAAAAATAACAAACCACACACTGAGAATGACTTTTAACAAGTGATGACATCATCCCGATTTTCACGGGCTGCTACAGAAATAGACTAGTGAGTAGAAAAAGTAACATAACTCAAGATGTAAGACTCCAATGATCATGAAAATTTGTATGCTTATACTAGACAGTAAGCTGAATCCAACAAGCTTCAAATCACTGAATTTGGATGAGTAACCACTAAGAAATGACTCTGACAAGATGACTGAAAAAGTCGGGTACCTGACAGAGAAGTGAAGATGAACATACCCTGTTGACTTCAAATGAACATAACTGAAGATTCCAACATCCAAATGACATGAAAATTTGTGAGCATATAGTAGACTTATAGAGCTAACTTTACCAAGTTAACTCACTGAAAATGATGAACCAAGTGCAGAGAAACAATCTCTGCAAGCTGACTGAGAAAAACTGAAGTAATGGCAGTGAGTAGTACACATCACAAGAACATGGAAAGATGAACTCAAATAATTATGAAAATGAAAGTATATTGCTTGTACAATACAATGACTTACTGATACATATGTGTGCCTTGTAATCACACCTTGATATGGCATAAAGCTCAGCTCTTGGAGGTCTTCACATAGGTCTCTCTAACCACGACTAAAACTGCCATCTATTTATAGTTGAGTTTGGGAGGCTAACTTCCCTCAATCACTCTCCAATCAATCAATGATTGATTTGATTCTCTACCTACCACAAATCACGAATTCGTGGCTCCTCTTTCCATTCTTGATCATGTGGGCTCAACCACTTAAGATTCTCTTACTTTTACATTAAGTAAACTCTTCAAAAGTTACAAGAGGTAGTTCACAAGTGAACTTTACATAGTCTTCATTTTGAAGCTTCTTTAATGACTTTGTGAGACTCAAGCCAATACTTAGGCTTGTCATAGACTTGCTCCAACAGATCGTTCTTTAGTACAAACATATGATAGAAGAAGATATGGAGGATGGAACAGAGGACCACTTCCTTTAGATGGAGAGGTTTTCAACTTTTAAGGTAATCGCTATATGATTGCTCCATCCTCTATTACTAATGCTGGTCATGGTCTCTTTATTGTAGAGGATTTGTATGTGCCTCCGAAATCTGAGGTCACTCTTATGTCATTTTGTGGTCCTATATATGGATGGGGAGATTGGCATCGACTTTCATGTTATGTTCAAAGCATGAGTACTTATGGAATATGATTGAGTGCAACATCCCTTACTAGTAGAAGGATTTTACATGCAGAAAATGAAAGATTATATATTGATGGAAGACCTTACACACATGGAAATATAGCAGGTTTAATAAATAGTAGTCGAGGGTTACATAATAGTTCAAGGACTAATTGCACATTTGAGGAGCGTGAAAATAGTCATGAATCACCATACATGAGTAGAGATGTATCAAGATACATAGTTGTCAATGCTATTACTACATTACATGCTGGTGATGAACTATTAGTGAATTATGGATGGCATGACCTCCAAGAGCACCTTTTAGCTAGAGAGAATAAAAATTTTCTATCCATATTTAATAAGTTATATACTTAATTTTATATTTAAAGTTTACTTTTTTATTCATTTATGGAATACTAATGAATTTTATTTATATGTGTAGATTCCAACGTATGATGTTGATGATATTCCTCCACAGCATTCACAATTACCAGTAAGACCTCATTTATCTGAAGCTTCCATGAGGAGGCTACGCAAAACTAATCCTGTGCAATATGCAAAGTTGAAAGATCTATATTGAAAAGACGATAAGTCTTCTTCAAACATAACAGATGAGGTATTTTTAGGTAAGGGGGTTCCATTCTTATTTACATTTCAAGAATAAAATGATGTTTCTACTTTTGTAGCATATAATAGCGAATGCATGCAAGGATTCCTTGGCGAGTACGAGGAACTTCAAAATTTCCGAAGTAAAAGGCAAAAAAATAAAAGATTTAGATGTAATCTCGATAATAATGAGATTACAGATATACCTTCTTTCACGGATTGGCTATATAGTCGTTTGCAACGCACCAATGCAAATAATGAAGAAATCTCAGATAAGCAAAGAGAGTTAATGATAGGTTGTGAACGAAAGGTAATCTTATTAAAAAAATATTTTATTTTTTTCATATATGTATGTTAGTTTCTATTTACTAATTGAATTTATTTTGTAGGCTCCAATGTTCACTAATATATGGGCTTTTGGACAGCATATTAGAATCATTCTTTACATAAAACAGAGGATTCTAGTATTGTTGCTTCTTTCAAGCAACTATCACGTGCTAGCTCAAAATACACGAACCTTATAGATAGCGAACTTGGTTACGTAGGAACTATTGTTGGTATCTACGAAATTTCATTTTGTACATTCAAACAGGTAGAAAAAAGTTTATATTTTTTTATAGAGTTAGTTATTTTTTTAAGCACCTAATAATGGGTTTTTGTTGTTATATATTTTGATAGGTCATTTTGAAGGTTGAGTGGTTTCGAACACAGTATAAAGGTAGTAATTCCACATTAAGAAAGGAATTATCTGGGTTTTGGGCAATTGATTCTTCCAAGGTAATGCGATCTACTAAAGAACCATATATTCTTCCTAGGCATATTGAACAAGCATTTTTTTATAAAAACCAAGATGCTCATCCTTGGTGGCAAGTCATTCATGTGCAACCTAGAGGTAGTTCATTGTTTGAACAGTTTATTGTTAGAGAGATCGAAGAAAGTCCTCTTGATGATTCAGCATCAGATACTGATACATCAACATCTGAAATAGAAATTAGAATCATTATATGTGATAATGATACTAATCTTTTTGATGAAGAGGATAATTCTCTACATGCTGATTCTACTAATGAGGAAGACGAATTACCAGAAATAGATATTAATCCATCAATAGATGATGTGATTCATGAGAACATAGATTTAACAATAGAAGAAATAAATGAAATCAATAAGGATAATGAAGATGAGACTATATTGATGTCTTACCAAAATGATGGCAATACTGAAAACATATGAGCAGATTAAATAGTAAATTCTACTCTAGTTATCGATCAATAACTTGAAGCTTCTAAATAGATATCAAATAATGGATATTTTTATTAACTTGAATAACGATGAATCCTATGAGAGAGATGAAATCATGTTCTTCTAAGTTAGAACATGAAGCTTGGGGGTATGCCTAATTATTTTATATATAGCTTTATCTTTGAGGAGCAAGTTTTTATCATGTATGTATGCATATGTGTGTGTATTCATGTGTATTATATGTATACATATGTTAGTATGCATATATATGTATTTCATGTATATGTATGTGTGTGCATGTGTGTGATATGTAAATATGTTCATGTAAATATGTATGAATGTATATATATGTTTATGTGTGCATGCAGGCATGTATATGTGATGTGTACATGTATATATGTATATATGTCTATGTGAAAATGTGTACATGTAAATATGTTAGTATATATATATATATATATATATATATATATATATATATATATATATATATATATATATATATATATATATATATATATATATATATATATATATATATATATATATATATATATATATATATATATGTTGGCATTTAGACATGTATGTGTGATGCATAATATATCTACTCCATTTTATATTTATGTATCCTATCTACATGATGTGTATATATCTTTATATATATTATGATCCTTGTTGATTCGAGTAGCTATTTATAGAGGCATAAGGTTGGGAGGAGAGACATCTCTCTAGTAGGACGTCGGAGGTGTACATATACTTCAAACATATGGCTAAAAGGTTGAATTAGAGTTTTTAAATTAGGGGTTTTAAAACCCTAATATCGAAATTAGTGTTTTCAATTTAGGATTTCTGAAATAGCATTTATTTATTTATTATTTATTTATGCGTATGCATGTGTTGTGTATGTATGTGTATCTATATGTGCATATGCATGTGTTGTGTTTGTGTGTATATATGCATGTGTATATGTATATATGCATGTAAATGTGTGTGTATGTGTCTATGTGTTTATGTGTATGCATGTATGTATGCATATGTGTGTGTATGCATGTGTATGTGTGTGTATGCATCATTATGTGTGTATGTGTCTATGTGTGTATGTGTGTATGTGTGTGTATGTGTCTATGTGTGTATGTGTATGCATGTATGTATGCATATGTGTGTGTATGCATATGTATGTGTGTGTATGCATCATTATGTGTCTATGTGTCTATGCGTGTATGTTTGTGTGTGTATATATATGTGTGTGTGTATGTGTATGTGTCTATGTGTATGTGTCGCTATGCGTCTATGAGTGTGTATGTGTCTATGTGTGTGTATGTGTCTATGTGTGTGTATGTGTCTATGTGTGTATGTGTATGCATGTATGTATGCATATATGTGTATGTGTGTGTATGCATTATGTATGCATATGTGTGTGTCATGTATGTATGTATGCATATGCATATGCATTATGTATGTATATATATGCATGTATGTGTGTGTGATTATGTCTCTCTATGTGTGTGTATGCATATATGTGTGTATGTGTGTGTGTATATGTATTTATATGTGTGTATGCATGTGTCTGTGTGTGTATGCATCATTATGTGTGTATGTGTGTATGTGTCTATGTGTGTTTGTGTGTGTGTATATGTGTGTGTGTCTATGTGTATGTGTGTGTGTCTATGAGTGTGTATGTGTTTATGTGTATGTATGTATCTATGTGTGTGTATGTGTCTATGTGTGTATGTGTATGCATGTATGTATGTATATGTGTGTGTATGCATATGTATGTGTGTGTATGCATCATTATGTGTGTATGTTTCTATGTCTGTATGTTTGTGTGTGTATATATATGTGTGTGTATGTGTATGTGTCTATGTGTATGTGTCACTATGCGTCTATGAGTGTGTATGTGTTTATGTGTGTGTATGTGTCTATGTGTGTGTATGTGTCTATGTGTGTATGTGTCTATGTGTGTGTATGTGTCTATGTGTGTATGTGTATGCATCTATGTATGCATATGTGTGTATGTGTGTGTATGCATTATGTACGCATATGTGTGTGTATGCATTATGTATGTGTATGTAAGCATGTGCATTATGTATGCATGTAAGTATGTATGTATGCATATGCATATGCGTTATGTATGCATATGTGTGTATGTGTGTGTATGCATTATGTATGTATATGTGTGTGTATGCCTTATGTATGTGTATGTAAGCATGTGCATTATGTATGCATGTAAGTATGTATGTATGCATATGCATATGCATTATGTATGCATATCTATGCATGTATGTGTATGTGTGTGTATGTCTCTCTATGTGTGTGTATGCATATATGTGTGTGAATGTGTCTGTATAGGTGTCTTTATGTGTGTATGCATGTGTATGTGTGTGTATGCATCATTATGTGTGTATGTGTGTGTATATGTGTGTGTATGTGTGTTGTCAGGATCTTGCTCACCCGCATATAGAGATTACGGATTTTGAAAACACACAGACAAATAGACGCAACAAGAGACCAGATAGAACGCAGTATTGGGTGCAATCTCCCCCCATGCACTCTGTTTCGACAGCCCACAGGGTGCATGTATCTATAGGACTTTTGATTACGTCGAAAAGAGTGGTTACATGAGAGTGGCTTCAAAAAGCAAGTGTGAAACTAAAAGTTGGTAACTTTTACAGAAAGCCATTGCTTTCAATAACAGAAACTGCGGTCTACAACGACCTTTATTCTAACCATTACTTTTCTATCTCTTTCTAACAATAGAACCTTCTACGCAGGTTTATTTACAAGCTAAATAATAAGTATTTGGATTATTGATATCCACCCTTTCATGCTTTGCACGCTCCTCACGAACCTTCAGGTGCTATATCAAAAACATCAAAAACACATTAATACATCAATACTTTAGCACTCCAACAATTAGTTGTTCAACACATTCCATAATTCATAACATAAGGGTGAGGATATCAATTCAAGGGGAGACCAAGGATTGATCATTGAGGACAATGATCTCTAGAAGGGGAAGAGAGTGTTAGACTCAAGATATGATAGGCAGAAGATGGTTGAACCACACCCTAAGAGGGAGGATTAGGAAGTAATCCTCAACCATGGATTTTGGGGCAAGTGCTTAGCCCATCGTACTCCTAGCCAATAGGTGTTGGGTTCAAATCCCACAATTGGTATCACAACTCTACACGTGTCAATACAGAGGGTTTTGTTCTCTGTTCTCTGTTCGCGATTCCGATTCCATCTCTGTCTCTGGTTCCGGTTAATATTCCTATTCCTGTTCGTATTTCTGTTCCCGTTCCAGAACCAGAATGTACATTTTCACGTATGTTTGCTCCTACATTTACACCTACGTTTACTCCTTCGGCTTACTCCTTTGACATCGACTAAGGAAAAGAACTTAGGCAATAACTTAGACAATACATTGGCAACATTGGCACCCAAGGCTCCCTTGGTGACTATTGGCAGCCATTGGCTACGCGCGAGAAAATTTTAATTTTGAGTGGCAATAGAGTGGTTTAGATCCCCTAAGGTAGGAGGATTTGAACCCACAACCTCCTACTTTCAAGGGAAGTACTTTAACCACTCCTCCATCTCTTGGTGTTGATACTCAAGTTCTCTCTTCTTAAATTTAACATAACTTGTAGTTTTCAAGGTGGCATGGTGCGACGCGACGCGGCGCGTCTCAGGGTACATCTTGTCAGGGTACACTTTTCAGGGTACACTTCTCAGTGTACACTTCTCAAGGTACACCAGGGTACATCCAGACAGGGTACATCCTGTCAGGGTACATGAGGGTACATCCAGAGAGGGTACATTTTGCTAAGGTACATTTCCTGAGGCTACATCCTGAGAAGAAAGCACTAGCTTGAGGGTCCAAGATAACTTGCATGGGTGAGAATTAGTTTCAAGAGACTAAGGTTGAGAGCAAGGAAAGTCCGTAGCAAGAGGGTTTTGTTCTTTTCATACTCCTGGACCCTAGACTATGTCAAGCATTGCATGGTTAATCCTAATAATCTAACACCTCCATGAACATTTCCATGCGTGTGTTTTTACATGGAACATGCTTATTTTCTTTTGTTCAATGATCGAACATGTGATTGGCTATCCATGTTTATTATTTTATCAAATGAGGTCAAATGTCTTTTCAATTGAGGGGCATGTTATGAATTATAGAATGTGTTGAACAACTAATTGTTGGAGTGTTAAATTATTGATGTATTAATGTGTTTTTGATGTTTTTGATATAGCAGTTGAAGGTTTGTGAGGAGTGTGCAAAGCGTGAAAGGGTGGATATCAATCATCCAAATAATTATTATTTAGCTTGTAAATAAACCTGCGTAGAAGGTTCTATTGTTATAAACAGTTAGAAAAGTAATGGCTAGAATAAGGGTCGTTGTAGACTGCAGTTTCTGTTATTGAAAGCAATAGCTTTTTGTAAAAGTTACCAACTTTTAGTTTCACGCTTGCTTTTTGAAGCCGCTCTCATGTAACCACTCTTTTCGACATAATCAAAAGTCCTATAAATACATGCACTCTGTGGACTATCCAAACATAGTGCATGGGGGGAGATTGCACCCAATACTACGTTCTGTCTCGTCTCTTGTTGCGTCCATTTGTCTGTGTGTTTTCAGCATCCGTAATCTCTGTATGCGCGTGAGCAAGATCCTGACAACAATGTGTGTGTGTCTATGTGTATGTGTGTGTATCTATGAGTATGTATGTATTTATGTGTGTGTATGTGTCTATGCGTGTATGTGTCTATGTGTGTGTATGTATCTATGCATGTGCGTTATGTATGCATGTAAGTATGTATGTACATTGTATGCATATACATATGCATTATGTATGCATATGTATACATGTATGTGTATATGTGTGTATGTGTATGTGTTTATGTGTGTGTGTGCGTCTATGTGTGTATGTGTATGCATGTATGTATGCATATGTATGTGTATGCATGTGTATGTGTGTGTATGCATCATTATGTGTGTATGTGTTTATGTGTGTATGTGTTTGTGTATATGTGTGTGTATGTGTGTGTGTCTATGTGTATGTGTCGCTACGCTTCTATGAGTGTGTATGTGTTTATGTGTGTGTATGTGTCTATGTGTGTGTATGTGTCTATGTGTGTATGTGTATGCATGTATGTATGCATAGGTGTGTGTATGTGTGTGTATGCATTATGTATGCATATGTGTGTGTACGCATTATGTATGTGTATGTATGTATGTAAGTATGTATGTATGCATATGCATTATGTATGCATGTATGTGTATGTGTGTGTATGTCTCTCTATGTGTGTGTATGCGTGTATGTGTGTATGTGTGTGTGTATATGTGTGTCTATGTGTGTATGCATGTGTATGTGTGTGAATGCATCATTATGTGTGTATGTGTGTGTGTATATGTGTGTGTATATGTGTGTGTATATGTGTGCGCGTCTATGTGTATGTGTGTGTGTCTATGAGTGTGTATGTGTTTATGTGTGTGTATGTGTCTATGTGTCTATGTGTATGCATGTATGCATGCATATGTGTGTGTATGTGTGTGTATGCATTATGTACGCATATGTGTGTGTATGGATTATGTATGTGTATGTATGCATGTGCATTATGTATGTGTATGTATGCATGTGCATTATGCATGCATATGTGTATGTATGCATGTATGTGTGTATGTATGTACGCATATGCATATGCATTATGTATGCATATGTGTGTGTATGCATGTAAGTATGTATGGATGTACGCATATGCATATGCATTATGTATGCATGTATGTGTATGTGTGTGCATGTCTCTCTATGTGTGTGTGTATGCATATATGTGTGTGTATGTGTGTGTGTATGTGTGTGTGTGTATGTGTGTGTGTGTATGTGTGTGTATATGTATGTGTATATGTATGTGTATATGTGTGTGCATGTGTATGCATTATGTGTGCATGTGTGTATGCAACATTATTTGTGTATGTGTGTATTTGTGTGTATGTGTGTGTGTGTCTATGTGTATGTGTGTGTGTGTGTCTATGTGTGTATATGTGTGAGTGTATGTATATGTATGTGTGTGTAAGTGTGTGTGTGTACGCATACCTTGCTTCAAGTAGATGCGTCTCTCTCTCTCTCTCTCTCTCTCTCTCTCTCTCTCTCTCTCTCTCTCGCACTCTCTCTCTCGCACTCTCTCTCTGTCTCTCTCTCTCTATCTCTCTCTCTCTCTCTCTGTATCTTCTTGCTCTCGCGTCCGAATCCCGGCACAAATATGCCGCGAGAAATTGAATTTTTGTTTTTAGATTCCAGAGCGTCGCATATGCGACGATGTTCAGTTTTCCAACGTCCCTAATCACGTCGCTAGTCAGCGATGGTATTTGCAACGGTGTTGGAAGGATTTCCTCACTCGAATTGTCATATGGAACAATAAAAATATTTTGCTTTAGAGTCAGTAAAATGATATCTCTTTCACAAAAATTTTATTGTATTGGTTTGAATTGACTAATCTTTTCTTCTTTCTCTTAGTACCTACAGACAATAAATCCGTGAAGAGTTGGACTAAACAAAGATTTCATGTAGTGGAGTTTATGAATAAGTAATTTATAAGTATTGATATTGAATACAAAGTTAACAAGGTATTGAATTGAGTATTATCTTTATGTTTGCATTTTTACATATATGATTTTATAAAAAGGTGAGAAAATACATGTATATATATTTCTGTGTATTTAAATACATTTTTAATCTTGTATGTCAATGTTTATTTACCCAAAAATATCTATAATTATCAAGGAACTTCTAATAAATGTGTAATTATACCTTATGTCTATATTTGCTATGTATGTATTTTAATATCTTTTCCACTAAAAGCATCTAATTCCATGTGCTTTGGATCAAATAAAAGGTATCTGAAAGATGTGGTTGGTACAAATAAGTATATATAAGGTCATTGAGGCAATAAAACGTAAAAATGATAATAATTTAACTATTTTATTTACTAAGTTGTTTATTTGTATATATATATTAGTTTAGATTTAATCAAATAATGTCGTAAATAAATATGTGCATTCGTAAATCAAAGAAAGTGTGTGTGTGTGTGTGAGTTAACTAAGAATCCTATGCATGCTAAAGTGAGTACGTGTATGAAATGCATGTAATTTAACTAAAAGGATATGTATGGAAAGTTGTATGACGTGTGAGTGTAAGTAAATCTTATAAATAAAACTAAAAATCTTTGAATTAAGTAATGATCTTTTCTGCAGGTACGGATTCTTCTTGTTCTAACTCTGAGAGAGAGAGTGTGAGAGAGAGAGAGATCACTCAACGTGAGTCCCATAACGGGGGGCAGACTGCAGCCTGGTACCCACTGCACAATACCCACTGTGGCAGACAACACGGAGCTTTGAGCGCTGTAGTGTGGGAGTTTTCTTTCTCTCTGATTTGAGCGCTGTAGTGTGGGAGTCAAATTGCTTTTCCAGACACATTTCCTACTCTATTCGTGTGTGTTTGCTTTTGCAGACGCAATTCCTACTGTATTCGTGTGTGCCATAAGAAGAAACGGGCATTCGTGTGTGTTTGCTTACTGCCGGACCTCTGTCTATATTATTCTTTGAAACCTTGTACTTGCCCATTTTTGCTTGACATGGTTTGGACTGTTCTCGCGTCTAATGGATACTTCTCGATGCCGATTATGGTTCTATTAGAGTCTCAGGTTGTTTAACGACAACATAATGGAAGGTCCTCAAGGAGAGAGACATGACAGCCTTACGTTTGCCAGGAAGAAGAAACCTGCAAGAAGAGAGAAAGGGAGAGAATGAGAAAGGGATCAATATATCTCTCTTCTCTTGTCCCTCTCTCTTCGACAGAGCATCTCTTTTTTGGCTTACGCGAGCTATTATAGCACGTCTGTTATGTTTAGTGATGATATTTGAATCGTTCTTTTGTTCATGTTCAATCTCTCTTCTCTATTCTGGAGCAATAGATGGCAAAGATGTATTTATATCTACGTAGAAGGAGGGGGAGAGAATGACCTAGAACAAACCTATGCATAGAAAATCGATTGTTTATACCTTCTCTTATGTCTGAAGCAAGCGAAGAAGATCAAAGAAATTGATCTCTTCATCGTTGTGTATTGCTGTAAGAGAAGTGTCGCAGGTTGTATGTTGAAAGAAGCTAGTGTTGGCGAATTCAGAGGCGATCAAGGGCATACACCCAACCTGTTTGTTACATTCATGATGATTGGAATTGTACGTCCGAAGGTGTGATGAACGTGATGCTGATCAAGAACATACTAAATATGAATGTTGATATTATACCTCATAAATATGTGACAGATCGAATACAGAGGTTGAGAGGGAGAGAGAGCGAGAAAGATGAATGTTTTCCCTTGTTTGCTTTAACATACATGTTTCTTTCTCTCTTTAGAGAAGCATTTACCCGTAAGTTTTTTGCATGTCTCGAAGCTCGATTGCATGCATTTGCTTTGAATCTTGTCTATCTGAGAGAGGGTTGTCGATGATTCTCTGGCTACGCAGAGGGCGATGGAAAGGAAAGGAAGAACTAGACGTTCAATGGATAGGAAATAGCATTGCCTTGCTCGTATCCTCTGTGTATTCATTCGTTTTTATGCAGATGAAGTAGAAAAGCTGTCTCCACAGAGAGCGTGAGAGAGAAAGATTCTGTGTCTCCATCTCCTCCCTTTTTAGGTATGCTCATACGCAAAGATAGAAAGGGAACAATCAGAGAAACGCGAAAATTGAATGTAGAACCTTAGACAAACCAGATTTTCTTCGAGTATTTTATGTGATGAAGCTTATTTTACTGATGAAATTTGTCAGCTGTTTAAATTCCAATACGTAACCACTAACTACAGAGGAGAAGAGCTTTAGCCGAGACCATTACTGGGTGCATCAAAAAATTCAGAGGAGAGATTTCAGGAGGGGTAAGGATGAACGTTCTGTATCATATCATGGAAGGAGACATGCGCAATTAGCGGAGAGGCAAAGGGAGAAATATCACAAATCCAATTCGCATGGAATTATAAATGTCAAATTCGTAGATGCTTAGTAGGAGTTATAGTTGAACAATATTGGAAATCTGTGAGCACAGATATTTACATGGATAAAACTACAGGTTGAACTTTAAAGCAATGTTAATTTAGTGCGCAAATTTGCAGTATTCTATCAATGTTTTGCCAATTTTCATCACTTTCTAAGATATGGATAGATAAATGTCGTCTCAGTTCTTTTTTTGAGAGAGAGACAAAGTAATCGCATAAGCACATACAAATTTTTTATCGATTTCTGTTTCTCCATATTGCAATCTGTATAATTGTTTCTTCTGATGTTTTGTCCTATGAATGTTTCATGAATGAGCACACGACTACTCTATTGATGTAAACGCTACATGTTTTACTTTAACATTTTATCATACTGAATATAAATGATTATATGCTTGTATGTGTCAACATTTAATTAATAATCATGTAATGATTCATTAACCATAAGTTGAGTTTATATTGAGCAAGACATAAAAACAAATTTTTTTTTTTGTGAGACGATAAGTAAAAAGTGTGATTTGTTAAAGAAAAACCAAGCGTTTGACTTAATGGTGGAATCATAAGAATTAAGAATATTTCTTTAAGTGAATCCGAATGATCAACCTTCCGCATAATTATTTCATGATTCTATTGTCTGACTATGAGTTTAAAAGAACATTTGTATACATATTCTCATCATATCTGTGATGATTATCGGTTATATGATTATTTTTATAATACTAAAGAGGAAGAATAGAAAATGAAAAATTAACTACAAGATGTTTTCTTAGCCATTTGCAAGTATCTTTTCTATAAGTTTTAACATGGCATCTACATGCATTATACATATACTAATATTGGAGAAGTGAATATTAACATGAAAAGTTGATATTATTTCGATTCTACTTTATTTCGTTTCATGTTAAATAACCGATAATTTAGATTCACATATTGTTTTTCTTTATAATGTGAATGTATGCTTAATTTAATCCACATGCATGCATATATGTGAATGAATTCCTTGGGATCTTTCAGAAAATATCTACAGAATATTACAACAAGAATTAATACTCTGAGTTAGTACTAAAACAGTTTGACATTAAGTGTGGGTTAAAATTCATATTTTTAACTATATGATTTGCTTAAATATATGTAATATGAGAGTATTGCGAAAGAATGGGAAAAAGCAGAATATCCTAAAAGAAATAAGATGATAGAATTATAAACCTATGTGACGATAGTTATATGTGAATATATATATATGTATGAAATTATATATTGATACATGTGTGCATAAGAATTAAAGTAGTATGAAATGTGCATATATATAAGTGGATTATATATATATGTATGCATGAGTTTAGGAATAAATTTATGCTTGTATTTACATACATGAATGAATACAGAAGGTGTGAAGTGAAATGCATGTGTATGCATATGTAGGTATGTGTGTGTACATGAGAATGTTAATGAATACATGTAAATGTTTGCATAAGTAAAAACATACTTATGTTTTTTTTTTCTAATGATCTTTTTTGCAGATCATTGAAGAAATTGCAAAGGAGAATACGAGAATACAAACCTACGAGCTTACAAGCTTACAAAATTGCGACATTTGAAGATTGTTCATTTAGAACTATTAAGTTGTATAGGATTATTTATAAAGAGATTGTATTTGCACTCCACATAAGATTTGTATAGGCTTAATTAAATTGATTTTGAAATTCTTCATACTTTTACTCTGAAAATCAATTTAGTTCTTTTCATTTTTATTTCGTATGTCTAAAGAATTAGGATCTACAAGTAGTTCTGAACTAACATCTACAAGCAATTCTGATATTATGAGTCAAGAATTAGAAAACTTTATTATAGGAACACTGTTTCCGTCTTCAATCAATAGCTCGAATAATAACGAAAATATAGAAAATGAAATTATTAAAAATAATATAGTTGAGGAAACTTTAAATACATTAGAATACGATCAGAATCTTTCTAGGATTTTACCTTTAATTTCTATAGTTTTACGAGAACCGGAGGACAAAGAAGATTTATTCCCACCAAATTTAATAAGAAAACCTAATTTAAATCAAATTGAAAATGATGAAGTTGACATTGTTCAAGAAAAAATAATTAGTGAGAAATTAGTTTTGTCTTTTCAATTAGGAGCCATAACTAGATATAGAAACGCACGTCCTTACGGCTCGTAGTCTGAAAAATTTACTTCTTAATTTATACTCGAATAGATTAGAAACCTATAGTTTTTATCACTCCCAAACTGAAATATCAACCTAAGACCCTGATCGTACTTAGAAGCACCCTGTGTGCAGTCACACGGTTAGATTAGCGTGATTCTTTTAGATGAACGTCAACCTCCCTTCACACCCCTCTACGACAACCTTGGTGAACCCGACGTGAAGCGTGACGATAGTATGCTTAGGACTTACGTTGTATTTTTAGTTTTAGTTTAAAAACTTAATTTCATTTTCTTCTTGTATGCAGGGAAATTGAAGAAAGAAGTTGTGACAAAACGTGAAGAGTTTGCTTTTTCCTTTGGTGTTGAGAGCTGGTCGTGAGCCGTGAGCGCCTCCACGAGAAGAAGGATTTCCAACCGGTGGAGCTTCGTTGCATCAAACCCCCCCTTCAACATTCAAGAGAATCAAGATATATTCATAGTCATTTTAGTTTTTTTTTTAGGATTGTTTAATCATTCACTTTAGAGCCTCTTCAGCAAGCAATCATCAAGTAAGGTGTTTATTTTAAGTTTTTTATTTTTAGTTTACACACATCACTTAAAAAGAAAGTTGTTTTCATCTTCACTTAGGATTTAAGCACTTTCATATTTTCATTAAAAAAGAATTTAAAACCTTTCTTTTTTATTTAGGAAAGATAATTTTTACTTAAAGCATTTAAAATATTTGCATTTTAGATTTTAGGAGAAGTTAATTTTTTTGCATCATTATTAAAAAGAAAAACATTCTAAGTTTTGAAAAAGAAAGAATGTTTGCTTTATTTTCATTGCATAAAAAGAAAGCTTATAGCATAAAAATAGTTTAAATTTAGGTTTCTTTTGACTTATAGTTAATGCTTTTATTTTTTTAAAGAAATTAATTTTAAAGAAATTAATAGTAAACTAAAAGACTTAAAATCAAGAAAAATTATTTTATAAAAAATACCTTTTAAAAAAACCCTTTAAAATTGAAAAAGTTTAAAAAAATTTAAAAAACTTACATTCAAAAAGAGTAAGTATAAGAGATTAGTCAAAATTTGGGTTTTTGAAATAAAAAAAAAAATATTTTAGGAAAAGAAGATTAGAATTAGTAAAGCCTAGGATTAGGGTAAAGCCATCCCTGGCTTTATCAACTAGTGATAGATTTAGGCAATTTAGAGAGCAATTAAATCCGGCTATTAGGGAACTTCTTCTCCATTCGAAGCGTTATCAAGAACGCAAAATGGAGGAGATGTTCAAGAATATGATGATAGAAAAGCAAGGAACACGTATAGTCCAAGCTATTCTAAAAGAGAAAGGAAAATTTACTGGATTGAACATTACGGAATACCTGGATGCATTTGAGGAGCAAGTGGAGGTCCAGGGATTGCCTGAAGATGTGCTAGTTAAATACTTTGGACGTGTTGTTTCTAGTTCAATTCTAGAATGTTGGTGCAAATCAAGCCTTCACCTTTGGCTTGGAACCCTTGAAGATGTTGGTACAAATCAAGCCTTCACACTTGGCTTGGATTTATTCTTGAAGACTCAACATGTGAGAAGAACCATAGGAACTTATGCTTACAAGTTCTTACCATTTTACTTCTTGTAAAATTCTAAATCACTTGGAATCTTATGTAATCACACCTACTTGTTTAAGTCGTGGAAAAGAGGATTGATTGATTGAGGGAATATCTCAATCAACTTTTTAGGTGAAAGATTCTAGGAGTTTTGAATTTTGAATTCAACTCAAATCTATAAAAACTACAAGGAAAAAGTCGCGGGTGTACTTCACAATTCCCGAGGCTAATATCTGTGATCATTGAGTGTGTAAGGTCTACTCCATAGCCTACACCTCTGAGTACCATTTGACAATGTTTATCATGTCAATGGGAATGTACATCAATGTGAATTAATACATATCATTACATTAACTATCTCTGTGTTCTCAGAGCCATCATCTTCAAGTCTGTCAACTTCAAAGGAGCATATCTCATGATCTACTGAACCAAATCAAGTGATTCAAGGCTTGTTGGAACGCGCTCCAAGCATACTATACACCTTCAAAATTTCAAGTCAATTGAATAAGCCATCTCAGAGAAATCTTGCTCGAAGTGCACACTGGTCTTTGTCTGCAGAATTCCTAAAAAGTCGGGGGTACACATAAGGTTGCTAAATTGATTTCTCAGTTAGTAGTTTGTCATTTCTTCTCATTCCACTTGCAAATGGTAGCTTGTTAAGTTAATTTAATATGTCCAGAAGGAATTAGATCAATTGTTAGTGTGCTGGTCACACTGAGTGAAAGACTGAGCAGGTGTCACTACAGAAATAGAAAGTTTTTCTTGATTTTTGAAGTGCCAAGTTATCTGTTTTGATTTGGTCATTACACATATCATTTGCAAAGTACATATATTCTTTCTTGGTATCATTTAGAAGCTCAAGGTGTGTACTAAGCATTTCTGGAATCAAAGGAGGGCTGGTGTGAAGTAGGTATAGCAGCACCAACTCAATCTCTTGAGTGCATCCAACCATCATTCCCAACAGTGGTATCAGAGCAAATAAGGTAAACATGGGAGATGGTTTTCCTTCATTCATTGACAAATTGGACAGGAACAATTACCAAGCTTGGTCATTGAGAATGAAGACCTATCTACAAGGAAGGAGCTTATTTGGATACATATCAGGAGATGAGGAATTGCCCTCATTTAAAACTAGAGGACTACCCACCAAGGATGAACATGAGAAGCTCAACCAATGGTGTGCAAAAGATGCTTTGGCAAGGTCTTACCTTCTTAACTCTATATCTGATTTCCTTTTACCTCATATAAGGAACTGTAAGACTTCCCAAGAGACTTGGGAAACTCTGTCAACATATTTTTCTTCCAACACAAGGGCCAGGAAGAATCAACTGTGGATTGAATTCACAACCCTTAGGAAGCAGCCCAAGCAATCAGTCTCAGAGTATGTGACCAAGATTAAAGATGTGGCAGACCAATTAGCAAGTATTGGAGAGGAGATTGAAGAGGAGCAAATAGTCAGGCAAGTAACAAATAGACTCAAGGCAGATGATAAGTGGGAAAGCTTCACCACTGCAATGGACCTCTATATGGACATGCATACCCCAGATCTCACAACACTCATGGGCCAACTAGTCACACATGAAGCAAAGTTTACAAAGGCAGGAGATCAATCAAAAGGAAAAAACCCCTCTGCTCTTTATACTGATAAGAAAGTTAAGGATAAAAGTAAAGGGAAGAAACAGGATGAAGAAGGCTCTACCTCCCAAGCTAATTATGCAGGGAGAGGTAGATCTTCTTCTACAACTCATCACCATGCAACATTTGTGGACTGTCCAATCATACCACAGATGAATGCTACAAGAACTACAAGAATCAGAGAGGAAGAGGCTACTCAAGAGGTGGATACTCTCAAGGTAGAGGCAGGTTCAACCAACACCAAAGCTACAATGGATACAACAATCAATACAACAACAATTACAACCACAATCACAATGGTAATTACCAAGGTGGATTCAGAAATAGAAGGGATTACAACAACTACATAGAGGAGCAAGATGACTCCCTATTGATCATGAATATGACCTCCAAGGCAGGTACAAATGATGATCATTTATTTTATATTGACTCAGGTTGTTCTAACCATGTAGCTGGCAATGTGGCACTACTTTCTGATTTGGAAGAACCCAAGGGCAAACATCAGGTACAAATAGGTGATGATACTAAACATTCTGTTGTAAAGATTGGAAATGTGAAGACATGTGATGGTAATCAGAATCTATTGAGCAGGGTACTCTATGTGCCAACCATCACCAAGAATCTAATGAGTGTTGGTCAGATTGTGGAGAAAGGTTTGTAGGTCAGATTCACACAACATGGAGCATATGTGGAGGACCCAAAACATGGATTCAGAAGGATAGCCAAGGGAGAAAAATCATGTAGATTGTTTACTTTTGAGCTAGAAGACACCAAGAACATTGCTTTATATAATTACAAGGATCAAACACTTTCAGAGTTAGAAATATGGCACAAGAGGTTAGGGCACATAGGTGAAAGAACCCTAAAGCAAATGTGCACGGATCAATGTGTGCTTGGGATACCTAATGTATCCAAGCAACACATGATTTATAAGTGTGGAGCATGTCAGTTTGGTAAGTCTCACAGGTTGCCCTATTCAAGGAAAGGTTTCATGCATGAAGACTACCTAGACTTGGTACACACAGATGTTTGGGGACCTAGTAAGGATCCTTCCATTTCAGGTTCAAGGTACTATGTGTCTTTTATTGATGACTATAGCAGGTGGACCATTTTATACTTTATGAAGCATAAAGATGAAGTGTTTAATTGTTTCAAGAGGTATCTTGCACTTGTTGAAAACCAAATAGGAAGAAGCTTGAAGAGGCTAAGGTCAGATGGTGGAGGAGAATACTTCTCCAATGAGTTTGAAGATTTCTTGCAGGAAAGAGGCATCAAAAGGGAGATTACTACAAGGTACTCACCTGAACAAAATGGGGTAGCTGAAAGAAGGAATAGACTCATTGTAGAAATAGCTAGGTCTATGCTTAATGAAAAGAAGTTGCCAAATTATCTTTGGGCAGAAGGTGTATCCAGTGCCACCTATCTCATAAATAGGTTGCCATCCAAATCTCTTGATGGCATGACACCATATGAAGCTTGGCATGGTAAGAGGCCTTCTCTGGATCATTGCAAAATCTTTGGTTGTGTAGCATATGTGCATATTCCCTCACAGGTTAGGGGAAAGCTAGACCCTAAAGCTGAAAAATGTATCTTCATTGGTTATGATTTGAACCAAAAGGGATACAGATTCTACAACCCAACAAACAAAGGTTTCAAGGTAAGCAGAGATGTCATCTTTGATGAGAATGACTCTTGGTATGAGAATGAATGCAGGAAGGTTAGTCTACCCTATGATATGGAAGAAGATTTCCCAAAGCTCACCAAGGAGGAACCAATCCAGAAAGATGAATCAAGCTCAGATGATGATGATACATTAAACCTTGAAGAATTCAAGGCATGGAAGTCCAAAGGAAAGATGAAGATGAAGAAGCTTGAGGATATACCAGAATCCTCAACTCAAGCAATTAGAAGATCTCAGAGAGAAAGCAAGAGACCAATCAGATTTGGGTATGACACATCACTTGTAACCAAGCATTCTGTATATCTTGCAAAGGATTTGTTGAATGAAGAACCAGGTACCTATGAAGAAGAAATCACCAAACCAGAATGGAAAGGAGCTATGGATGAAGAAATGGAAGCTCTCAAGGAGAGTGATACTTGGGACTTGGTACCCAAGAAGGACTCTATGAAGGTGATAGGATCCAGATGGATCTACAAACTAAAGAGGAATTCAGATGGAACCATAAACACGTACAAAGCTAGGTTGGTAGCCAAGGGTTTTGCACAAACCCAAGGCATTGATTATGAGGAGACATTTTCTCCTGTGGCTAAGATGCCAACTATCAGAATATTGGTGAGTGTAGCTGCATCCAAGAATTGGAACATGTACCAATTAGATGTCAAGAATGCTTTCTTGAATGGATGGATATCTGAAGAAGTCTACATGTCACAACCACCTGGCTATGAAGACCCCAAGAAGGTAAACTATGTTTGTAAATTGAAGAAGGCTCTATATGGTTTGAAGCAGGCACCTAGAGCATGGAATTACAGGCTGACAACCTATCTCCAAGACCAAGGATTTGTGATGAGCAAAGCTGATACTTCTCTATTCATAAAGAGAAGTAGTACAGAGGTAATCTACTTGTGTGTTTATGTTGATGACATCATCATTATAGGAAATGATGTCAATGGGATTAGATACATCAAAGGACAGATGATCAAGGAATTCAAGATCAATGATCTTGGATTATTGAAGTACTTCTTAGGTCTTAAGTTAGTCTACACCAACTCAGGTATATATATCACTCAAAAGAAGTATGTATAGGATATAGTCAAGAAGTTTGGCTTGCAGGATGCTAAAGTCTCAACTACTCCAATGGAGGTCAACCTAAAGCTAAGTGCTCATGAAGGGGATGAAATACAAGACATTACAGGATATCAAAGCATGGTAGGTAGTTTGAACTATGCTACCTTGACAAGAATTGACATAGCATATGGAGTTAGTGTGCTAAGAAAATTCATGCACAAACCAAGGGTACCTCACCTAGAGGCAGCAAAGAAAATCTTGAAGTACCTCAAAGGAACTCAGAACCATGGTTTGTACTTTCCTTATACATCAGATATTGACATTAAAGTATATTCAGATGCAGATTGGGCAAGATGCAAGGATGATAGGAGGAGCACATCAGGTTACATTTGTTTTGCAGGAGATAAACCTATTTCTTGGTCAGCCAAGAAACAACCTACAGTGGCATTGTCATCCACTGAAGCAGAGTATAGAGGGCTTGCCAATGCCACTCAAGAAGCTATCTGGTTGAAGCTCTTGTATACTGAGTTAGGTCTATACACTAGACCTCCAATTATCTTTGGAGATAACACTAGCTCTCTTCACCTTGTAGCTAATCCAATATATCATGCTAGAACCAAACACATAGAGGTTCATTACCACTATGTGAGGGAGAAGTTACTAAGCAAAGAGATTCAATTGACATATGTGTCTACTAATATGCAATGTGCAGATGTACTCACTAAAGCTTTGGATGGAAACAAGCTATGCAGATTCAAATCCATGATTGGATTGCAGGATGTGATTGAAGACTAAAGATGAAGACTTAAGCCAAAGTGCTTGGCTTGAGGGGGAGCTGTTGGTGCAAATCAAGCCTTCACCTTTGGCTTGGAACCCTTGAAGATGTTGGTACAAATCAAGCCTTCACACTTGGCTTGGATTTATTCTTGAAGACTCAACATGTGAGAAGAACCATAGGAACTTATGCTTACAAGTTCTTACCATTTTACTTCTTGTAAAATTCTAAATCACTTGGAATCTTATGTAATCACACCTACTTGTTTAAGTCGTGGAAAAGAGGATTGATTGATTGAGGGAATATCTCAATCAACTTTTTAGGTGAAATATTCTAGGAGTTTTGAATTTTGAATTCAACTCAAATCTATAAAAACTACAAGGAAAAAGTCGCGGGTGTACTTCACAATTCCCGAGGCTAATATCTGTGATCATTGAGTGTGTAAGGTCTACTCCATAGCCTACACCTCTGAGTACCATTTGACAGTGTTTATCATGTCAATGGGAATGTACATCAATGTGAATTAATACATATCATTACATTAACTATCTCTGTGTTCTCTGAGCCATCATCTTCAAGTCTGTCAACTTCAAAGGAGCATATCTCAGGATCTACTGAACCAAATCAAGTGATTCAAGGCTTTTTGGAACCAGCTCCAAGCATACTATACACCTACAAAATTTCAAGTCAATTGGATAAGCCATCTCAGAGAAAGCTCGCTCGAAGTGCACACTGGTCTCTGTCTGCAGAATTCCTAAAAAGTCGGGGGTACACATAAGGTCGCTAAATTGATTTCTCAGTGAGTAGTTTGTCATTTCTTCTCATTCCACTTGCAAATGGTAGCTTGTTAATTTAATCTAATATGTCCAAAAGGAATTAGATCAATTGTTAGTGTGCTGGTCACACTGACTGAAAGACTGAGCAGGTGTCACTACAGAAATAGAAAGTTTTTCTTGATTTTTGAAGTGCCAAGTTATCTGTTTTGATTTGGTCATTACACATATCATTTGCAAAGTACATATATGATTTCTTGGTATGATTTGGAAGCTCAAGATGTGTACTAAGCATTTCTGGAATCAAAGGAGGGCTGGTGTGAAGCAGGTATAGCAGCACCAACTCAATCTCTTGAGTGCATCCAACCATCATTCCCAACATAGAAGCTATACAAGAACATGCCAACAAACCTTGGGAGGAATTTAGAAAGAAACTACATAAAATGTTTTACCTTGACGATTTTAGCCAGCACAGTCGTGAAGGATTTCTACGTTGGTTAAACATTGTTAAGAGCAATGAGTCTTTAACTCATCTTCACGATGAGTTTATGAGACGTCTGGCTCAACTTCCCGAAGATGATAGAAATTCTATAAACCTAGATGTAATTATATATTTTCTTAAGATACTTAGTCCTAAGGATAGAGTTGAAATTGAAAGGCGTATAGAAGAGCCTGGAAAAAGGTATGGGCTAATTGATGACTAGAAGAAGGTCAAAAAAGAGATAGAGACTGTTGCTCAAATGAAGCAAAGGCAAAGGATTTTGTATGCTAAACCTAATGCTTCTCAGCCTAGAGAGATTCCTACTACAAGGCAAGTTGATATGCCAATGCCTACTACTACGGCTACGGCTAATAATGCAGCTGCTACCAAAGCTCCCATAGAATTTCAATTGGATATTCTATGTAAACAAATGGAAAATGTCATGAACATCCAAGCATCTCTTTCAAAAGAGGTTGCCTATTTGAATAAACAAGTTTATTCATGAGCTTTAATGATCCAGGGGCTAGTAGTAGTGGTACAGGGCAAGCACCACCTATTCAACCAGTTATGCCTCAATATGTTCCACCTCAACCAGGCTTTCAGCCAGCACCACAGCAAGCTCCTTAGTTTGCTTCTCAGCAAGCTCCTCAGTTTGCTGTACAGCCACCCTTTCAAAGAAATAATGAGAAAAGAGGGACTAGTGGGAAACGTTGTTTTTGGTGTGATAGTTAGGAGCACGCATCATTTGTTTGTGAAGAATTAAAAAGTGCTAAGGCGAATCAATTAGTTGTGGAAATAGATAGAAGACTATGTGACTTTAGGTCACGTCTTCCTTTGTCTGTCAATTGGGGCAAAGGAGGAATGAAAAAGCTTTACAAAAATTTAACAGTCTCAGATGCAACTACCAGTACTTCGGCTGCAAGACTAGAGCCGATCGAGGATAGGCCTTCTTCAATGCCTAGCCAAAATCCATATTCAATAGAGGCACTGGTACGAGCTAGAGACGAGATAATGCACAAAACTGCATGGAAATCTCCTGTCAATCAATCTTCTGTTTTTTCTCACATTCCCAATGTTGAGGAAAAACGGAGATGAGAAGATGTGCAGGATGATGTAGAAGAAGGTGATAGGAGGGTAACTAGGAGGCAAACGAGAGAAGATGAAAAGAAAAGTGATAAAAAAGTTCAGTTTGATGAATCAAATTTATCTCAAGAAGAGAAGAGGAAAATGATAAAGGAAGGCAAAAAGCCGACCGATGAAAATGTTCAATCACAAGAAGAACAGAAGAAATTGGAAACCTCTAAACCTGAAGATAAAGAGGATCAAAAGAAAAATGAAGAGAAAGGAAAGAAGAAAGGTAGAAGAGCTCCACGTGCTATTATGATTTCTAAGCTAGAAAAGAAAAATGATGCTAGGGAGATTTTAAATGACATTCTTCTAAAAAGTCAAGTAACGATGTCACTTGAGCAAGTATTTTCCATAGCAAAACCAGAGTTCAAGGACAGTTTTATTCGACTTATTAGAAGAAGACGCTTTCCTTTGCCACAAGACGAAGACATGCAAGACGTGGCAGAGGAAACCCTAGCTATGAATGATGCAGTTACATTGAGTGAAAGTGACTATGAGGATGATGAAGAATTTACAATGGGTAGTGTAAATAGAAATTTTCAAGGACCCATACAACCTGATGATGAAATGCTAAAGAGTGAGAGTAAATTTAATTCTACCTTCTAGGCACGAGGCACACCAGAAGTGAAGATTAGAATCGGTGATGAGAAGGATTCTTGTTTAGCTTTGGCTCTCATTGATTCGGGGTCAGAGACAAACGTGATTTCAAAAAAGTTCTTTGACAAATTTAGATGGCCAATTGATAAAGAGCACCGTTGGCGGATGAGAACAGCTGACAATGGCTCTGGCATTTTGTTGGATGCATGTGCGAATGTGCCCATATATTATGATAGGTGGTGTTCGAGAAGAGTTTCACTTCTTCGTTCAAGATAATTGTTCATATGAATTAATTCTCGGACAGCCATTTATAGCTGAAATGAGAATGGAAACAAAAGCAATGAACGACGGATCAGCGTATGCAAGAGTTCGATCCAAATCAGGGATGGATTCTTTGCAAGTTATGATGGTTTGCCCAAACCACACTAGAAAACGAAAGAGCTTAAGAAGAAATCCCATTGACTCGATCAGTCATGTTTGTGATGATCCACTGGCTGTAAGAGAATATGGAGCGTATTATGATCAAAATTTCTGCTAGACTCCACTATTGAGCGAGACAATAGTGGACGTTGTTTTGATGTCTCGCCTATCAATGAACATAAATTTGAAAATTACTTAATTTGTACTCCTACAACTAGCTTGCATTATATTACTAAAGAAAACACTTCAAAAATATTTAGAAAACAAACTGAAAAATATTTCAGAAAAACCAGATTAATTTCAAATAATGAGAAAATTGAGTGTATAATTGAATTATCAAAAAGTTCCACTCTATTAGAAGAGCTAGAAAGTGTTTCTCATGAAAATTTAGAATAAAATTTGATAATTCTTAACTCTATTCAAGAGTATGAGATTATTAGTGAATTTATCCTAGAACATGAAGTTAGCATAGAAACTAAATACAAAACTGTAGAAAACAAAATAAAGCCTGTAGCTCAACCCTTACCCAAAGATAGTCATGACATACTTCGTCGAGTATCAAATGATCCTATTCTTAGAGATCGATCTAAGATAGGTCACATATTTACTGAGGAGAGTAAGAAAAATATTGAATTCGGTGATGAATTTCTTTCTCAAATTGAAAAAGAGCAGTTTACCAAGATGATTGTTCGTCATGGTAAAGCTTTTTCTTTATTCCCTCATGAGGTAGGATGTGCAGACCCAAAGTTAGTAACTCCAATGATTATTTTCACAGTACCACATATTCCTTGGAATCTTCGTCTGATTCCAGTTCCAAAGGCTCATTTACCTGAGCTAATGAGACTGTTAAAGGAGAAGATTTCCATGAGAATCTTGGAACCATCCTCAGTACCATACTCTAATAGGTGGTTCACGGTACCGAAAAAGAGTGGGAAGCTACGCTTTATTCAGGACCTGCAGCCTGTGAATAAAGTCACTATTAGGAATGTAGGAACGGGTCCCATTGTAGATGAGTTTGCCGAGGCATATGCTGGTCACTCCATCTATTCAATGGGAGAATTGTATTCAGGGTATGATCAGTTTCAATTAGCAATTGAGAGTCGAGATGTGACCACGATGAAGACTCCTTTGGGTTTAGTACGTATGTGTACTTTATTACAAGGAGCAACGAATTCTGTGGCACACATGATGAATGCTATGAATCTAGTCCTACATGACTTTATCCCAAAAGTGACAATGCCTTTAATTGATGACATTCCAATAAAAGGGTGTGTGGAAAAAGAAAAGGATGAAATTTTAGATCCATCTGGTTGCAAAAAGTTTGTTTCTAACCATATTTCAGATTGTGAAAAGATATTTGAAAGATTTGAAGAGGTTGGACTAACTTTCTCCCTAGAGAAATCAACGTTTGGTGTTAATGAAGTGCTAATAGTTGGGCATTTATGAGGCCATTATGGTCGCAGACCCTATCCAGCAAAAGTTGATGCCATTAGTAGGATTTTTGAGAGATGTCGCAATGTAATTGAAGTAAGGAGATTCCTAGGTGCATGTGTTTTCCATGTCATTTGGATCCCTCACTTTGCTCATGTAGCGAATCCGCTTTATGATTTATTGAGAAAAATAAAGAAATTCTTTTGGACTCATGAGTATTCCAGAACTATGAGGCATCTAAAGCAATTGCTTATCAATGCTCTTGTTTTGAAACGTATTGACTATGTGAAGAGAGATGGTGGATGCAATCCAAAGATGAGTAGGTGCCGCTACAACCAGCTTCACACCAGCCAACTGAGACTTCAGAGTTGATTAGTAGACCCTTTGAGCTTCTTAAATCCACCAAAATATCAGCCAAGTACTTTGGAATATGTATCCCAAAAGTTTAAGTCAAAACAGACTAGTTGCGAAATGACTAGCTCCCAAAACTTGTTATTTTTGGACATACACCTGCTGGAAAAAATGAATAGTGATCTTAACCTGGTAAGAATTTGAAACATTCCTTCTGGTCATAGCAAATACACTTAGCAAGCTTCCCAATCCAAGTTAAAACACTTCAAATGATGGACTGAGCACTGAGAACAAGTTTCAACAATTTCTGGAACCTCCCCACAATTCTCGGGGCTCTGCAGAGATAGACCAATAAGCAATAAAATGCAGATATCTCCAAATGTATTAATTCAATGACTGTGAAAATTTATATGCGGAATGCAGACAATACGAGCTATCCAACGCACTTTAAAACACTGAAAATGGATCAGTAGAACTCGAGATATGACCTTCTGAAGGTACTGCTCTAAGTGAGTATAGCAGAGAACAAAACAAAGAAGTAGATGATGATAAATGTATAGATTCACATATGATTACAACCACATTGGCAATGAATCTTTGCACAATGGGAGTAGAATGATAGAGCTATGGAGTAAGCTCTTCAATCTCTACAAAATGACATGAAGTGGTCACGTACAAGGATTGCTAATCGCCTCTTCCTTCTTGCTCCTTTTATAGCTCTTCTTGGAGGGAGTTTTAAATTCGAATTCGATTGGCTCCACCTAAAAGTGATCCCCAAAGTTAGGAGATATTCCCTCAGCTCAAAAAGTCGTGGGTTTTGGTAGTTAGAGCCATAAAATTGCTTTTACATCATGCATGAGGTAATCCATCTATTTTCTTTTTCTTTTTTTCAAATACAAGAGATAAAAATGAACTCTTTTGCAAGAGGTGTTCACATGACTACTTATGTGACTTACAAATGAGGATGATATCAAATATATCAAGCATGTAGGCTTGGGAAAAATGCACCAACAGCTCCCCCTCAAGCCTAACATGCTTGGCCTCCAAATAAGTCTTCAATTGTCCTTGATTTCCTGCAAGCCAATCATCAACTTGAATCTACTTAACTTTGTACCATCAAGAGCTTTAGTTAACATGTCGGCACATTGCATATCTGTAGAGACATAGGATAGTTGAATATCCTTGCTCATTAGCTTCTCCCTTACGTAATGGTAGTGAACTTCAATATGCTTGGTTCTAGCATGGTATACCGGATTAGCTGCTAGATGTAGTGAGCTTGTGTTGTCACCAAAAATGTGAGGTGTTGAGGAATGAAGTCCAAGATCTGTGTACAAAGACTTTAACCACATGATTTCTTGAGTTACATTAGCCAAACCTCTATATTCGGCTTCGGTAGACGATAATGCCACGGTTGGTTGCTTCTTCGATGACTAAGAAATGATTTTTGAACCTGCAAATGATATATACCCTGATGTGCTTCTTCTATCATCTTTAGATCCGGCCCAATCTGCATCTGAGTAGAACTTTAACTCAATATCTGAAGTAAATGAATAAAACAAACCTTCATTCATGGTCCCCTTTAGGTACTTGAGGACTCTCTTGGCCGCTTCCATATGTGGTCTTCTCGGCTTATGCATAAACTGACTCAATATGCTAACACTATAGCATATATCCACCCTTGTGAGTGTTGCATAGTTCAAACTTCCAACCAAGCTTTGATAGCTTGTGATGTCTTCAATTGGCTCTCCTTCACAAGCACTAAGCTTATGATTTTGCTCCATAGGTGTACCTGCACACTTTGTATTTTCCATCTTGAACTTGACGAGCATGTCATGGACATACTTCCTTTGTGTGATGTATATACCTGAATCTGTGTAGATCAACTCCAATCCAAGAAAATAAGTGAGTGGTCCGAGGTCACTTATTTTGAACTCCTCCTTCATTTGAGCCTTTACTTGTTTGATTCCTTCAAGATCATTGCCTGTGATAATAATATCATCAACATACACACATAAATAGATCACTTCAGATCCATTCCTCTTTATGAACAAAGAGGTATCCGCCTTGCTAGCTTTGAATCCTTGGTCCTGCAAATAAGTCACCAATCTGAAATTCCAAGCTCTTGGAGCTTGCTTCAATCCATACAAAGCTTTCTTTAGTTTGCATACATAGTTAGGATGATGTGCATCCTCATATCCACGAGGTTGTGCCATATACACTTCCTCAGAAATCCATCCATTCAAGAAAGCATTCTTTACATCAAGTTGATAAAGATTCCAATTTCTAGATGCAGCAAGACTAATGAGAACCCTAATTGTAGGCATTTTTGCAACAGGAGAGAAAGTCTCCTCATAATCAATACCATGGGTTTGAGCAAACCCTTTAGCAACTAACCTTGCTTTGTGTCTATTTATACTTCCATCTGGATTCCTCTTGATTTTGTATATCGATCGAGATCCGATTATCTTCATAGATGGCTTGTTAGGTACAAGCTCCCAAGAGTCATTCTCCTTCAAGGCTTCCATTTCTTCATCCATTGCATCTCTCCAAGCTTTCTTGCTTTGTGCTTCTTCAAATGTGGTAGGTTCTTCATTGGTTGAATCATTTGCAATGTAGATTGAGTGCTTGGTGACCAAAGAAGTATCATAACCAAACCTCTCTGGTTTCTTCTTCTCCCTTGAAGACCTTCTAAGTGGTTGATGTGAGCTCTCAGGTCCATATGTAGCATCCTGCATCTTTGCTTTACCTTTGGTCTTCCATAGCTTTAGTCTTTCCAAGTCTTCTAGGTCAATCTCCGAATCACTTTCTTCAAGCTGCTTTGGTTCCTTTGGTTGAAGTGATGGAAAATCTTCATCCAAGTCATATGGCAGCTTCACTTTCCTGTCATCATCAAACCATGATTTGTTTTCATCAAAAACTACATCTCTACTCACAGAAAATCCTTTATTGGTTGGATTGTACAATCTATATCCTTTTTGGTTTTGATCATAACCAATGAATACACACTTCTCTGCCTTGGGATCCAATTTCCCTCTTACTTGAGAAGGAATGTGAGCATAGGCTAAGCATCCAAAGATTTTACAATGCTCTAGACTAGGTCTTCTTCCATTCCATACTTCATATGGAGTGGTTCCATGTAGTGACTTAGATGGAAGTCTATTTATGAGATATGTGGTTGTAGACACAGCCTCTGCCCATAGGTAGTTCGGCAATCCCTTTTCGTTGAGCATGGACCTTGCTGCTTCGACAATAGCTCTGTTCCTCCTCTCTGCTACACCATCGAGTTCGGCTGTATACCTTGTAGTGACTTCCCTTTTAATGCCTCTTTCATGCAAGAAGGCATCAAATTCAGAAGAGAAGTATTCTCCTCCACCATCTGATCTGAGTCGTTTCAAAGTCCTACCTGTTTGGTTTTCAACAAGAGCAATATACTTCTTAAAGCAATTAAACACTTCATCCTTGTGCTTCATGAAAAACAGAATGGTCCACCTGCTACAATCATCTTTGAAAGACACATAATACCTTGAGCCTGATATAGATGGCTCCTTACTTGGACGAGGACGAAGACTTCTTGGAGGACGAGGATGAAGAAGAATAAAAATGATCAGGTGAAAGAGTTCTAAACATTGCTTATTTATTAGTTGTTAATATGATTTTTTATTGATGCATTTCATGTGTAGATATGAACATCCTTCTGGTAGGAAAGGAAGATTATTAAAATTATTAAACAATGAATTTACAACTGAAGTAGGAATGTGTATGTAGAGAAGATAAGAATTAGAGACCCTATGGCTTTCATGAGGATAGGAGAGGGAACACTTGACTTGCGACTCCTAGTTAAAAGTAAGCTTATTTTATATAGGTAGGCTACCTTAACTTCCAAACCATTTAGCTAATGAGATCCTAGTTCCCACTATATAAAATTTCTAGATCCTCTACTCTGATTAGGGGTTAAGCCTTTCCCCTTAAACAAAAAAGTTGCGAAGAAAAATTAAGAAAAGAGAAAAATGAGAACATCAAGCAGTATATTAATGGCTACTGCAAGATGGGAAAAAGAGAAGAAAAGAAAAAAAAAGAAAAGAAAAAAGAGGATACAAAAGAAAAGAAAAAGAAAAATATGATTCAGTTGTGGTCTCGAAACCACTTCTGAAATTTTATATGGGCAATATGAGGCGGATTTATGCTATAGAGGAATTAGTTAGATGCATCTTATGGCGAGTGGTTAGGGAATGAGGGATAGACCATTTATGTAAAATATTTATTACTTTTGAACGGGTCAATAGAAGAGCAGGTCCCACAACTGTTTGATTGACTTCTATAGGACTTTCTAAAACTTGTTTTCAATTTCATGCATTGAACGAAAAAGTTTCTGATTCAAGTTCACATAATTTTAAAAGTCTTCTTAACTACTAGAAGTTGTGCTTACTTTTAAAAGAATATTTCATATAAGTTTGAAAATAATTCAAGAAACATTTTTCCAAAAGAATTTGATACTGCTTTCCTATTGAACTACAGATTGGCCCATCGAGGACGATGTGCAGGTTTGGTGGGGGCAGATGTCGGAAGGATTTCCTCACTCGAATTGTCATATGGAACAATAAAAATATTTTGCTTTAGAGTCAGTTAAATGATATCTCTTTCACAAAAATTTTACTGTATTGCTTTGAATTGACTAATTTTTTCTTCTTTCTCTTAGTACTTGCAGACAATAAATCCGTGAAGAGTTGGACTAAACAAAGATTTCATGTAGTGGAGTTTATGAATAAGCAATTTATAAGTATTGATATTGAATACAAAGTTAACAAGGTATTGAATTGAGTATTATCTTTATGTTTGCATTTTTACATATATGATTTTATAAAAAGGTGAGAAAATACATGTATATATATTTCTGTGTATTTAAATACATTTTTAATCTTGTATGTCAATGTTTATTTACCCAAAAATATCTATAATTATCAAGGAACTTCTAATAAATGTGAAATTATACCTTATGTCTATATTTTCTATGTATGTATTTTAATCTCTCTTCTCTATTCTGGAGTAGCAGATGGCAAAGATGCATTTATATCTATGTAGAAGGAGGGAGAGAGAATGACCTAGAACAAACCTATGCATAGAAAATCGATTGTTTATACCTTCTCTTGTGTCTGCAGCAAGCACAGAAGATCAAAGAAATTGATCTCTTCATCGTTGTGTATTGCTGTAAGAGAAGTGTCGCAGGTTGTATGTTGAAAGAAGCTAGTGTTGGCGAATACGGAGGTGATCGAGGGCATACACCCAACCTTCTTGTTACATTCACGATGATTGGAACTATATGTCCGAAGGTGTGATGAGCGTGATGCTGATCAAGAACATACTAAATATGAATGCTGAGATTATGCCTCATAATTATGTGACTGATCGAATACAGAGGTTGAGAGGGACAGAGAGCGAGAAAGATGAATGTTTTCCCTTGTTTGCTTTAACATACATGTTTCTTTCTCTCTTTAGAGAAGCATTTACCCGTAAGTTTTCTGCATGTCTCGAAGCTCGATTGCATGCATTTTCTTTGAATCGTGTCTATCTGAGAGAGATTTGTCGATGATTCTCTGGCTACGTAGAGGGCGATGGAAAGGAAAGGAAGAAGTAGACGTTCAATGGACAGGAAATAGCATTGCCTTGCTCGTATCCTCTGTGTATTCATTTGTTTTTATGCAGATGAAGTAGAAAAGCTGTCTGCACAGAGAGCGTGAGAGAGAAAGATTCTGTTTCTCCATCTCCTCCATTTTTAGGTATGCTCATACGCAGAGATAGAAAGGGAACAATCAAAGAAACGAGAAAATTGAATGTAGAACCTTAGACAAACCAGATTTTCTTCGAGTATTTTATGTGATGAAGCTTATTTTACTGATGAAATTTGTCAGCTATTTAAATTCAAATACATAACCACTAACTACAGAGGAGAAAAGCTTTAGCGGGGATCATTACTAGGTGCATCAAAAAATTCAGAGGAGAGATTTTAGGAGGGGTAAGGATGAACGTTCTGTATTATATCATGGAAGGAGACATGCGCAATTAGTGGAGAGGCAAAGGGAGCGCAGATATTTACATGGATAAAACTACAGGCTGAACTTTAAAGCAATGTTAATTTAGTGCGCAAATTTGCAGTATTCTATCAATGTTTTGCCAATTTTCATCACTTTCTAAGATATGGATAGATAAATGTCGTCTCAGTTCTTCTTTTGAGAGAGAGACAAAGTAATGGCATAAGCACATACAATTTTTTTTATAGATTTCTGTTTCTCCATATTGCGCTCTGTATAATTATTTCTTCTGATGTTTTCTCCTATGAATGTTTCATGAATGAGCACAGGACTACTCGATTGATGTAAACGCTACATGTTTTACTTTAATATTTTATCATACTTAATATAAATGATTATATGCTTGTATGTGTCAAGATTTAATTAATAATCATGTTATGATTCATTCACCATAAGTTGAGTTTATATTGAGCAAGACATAAAAACTACATTTTTTTTGTGAGACGATAAGTAAAAAGTGTGATTTGTTAAAGAAAAACCAAGCGTTTGACTTAATGGTGGAATCATAAGAATTAAGAATATTTCTTTAAGTGAATTCAAATGATCAACCTTCCGCATAATTATTTCATGATTCTATTGTCTGACTATGAGTTTAAAAGAACATTTGTATACATATTCTCATCATATCCGTGATGATTATCGGTTATATGATTATTTTTATAATACTAAAGAGGAAGAATAGAAAATGAAAAATTAACTACAAGATGTTTTCTTAGCCATTTGCAAGTATCTTTTTTATAAGTTTTAACATGGCATCTACATGCATTATACATATACTAATATTGGAGAAGTGAATATTAACATGAAAAGTTGATATTATTTCGATTCTACTTCATTTCGTTTCATGTTAAATAACCGATAATTTAGATTTACATATTGTTTTTCTTTATAATGTGAATGTATGCTTAATTTAATCCACATGCATGCATATATGTGAGTGAATTCCTTGGGATCTTTCAGAAAATATCTACAGAATATTACAACAAGAATTAATACTCTGAGTTAGTACTAAAATAGTTTGACTTTAAGTGTGGGGTAAAATTCATATTTTTCACTATATGATTTGCTTAAATATATGTAATATGAGAGTATTGCGTAAGAATGGGAAAAAGCAGAATATCCTAAAAGGAATAAGATGATAGAATTATAAACCTATGTGACGATAGTTATATGTGAATATATCAATATATATATATATATATATATATATATATATATATATATATATATGTATATATATATATATATATATATATATATATATATATATATATATATATATATATATATATATATATATATGTGTGTATATGCATGAAATTATATATTGATACATGTGTGCATAAGAATTAAAGTAGTATGAAATGTGCATATATATAAGTGGATTAGATATATATGTATGCATGAGTTTAGGAATAAATTTATGCTTGTATTTACATACATGAATGAATACATAAGTTGTGAAGTGAAATGCATGTGTATGCATATGTAGGTATGTGTGTGTACATGAGAATGTTAATGAATGCATGTAAGTGTTTGCATAAGTAATTATGAATACATTAATGCAAAATGAAATTTTCATAAGTATTAAAATTAGGAAGTTAGAATATTTGTATACAAATGTTAGTTTAGGTTTAACTTATGTATTGAATGATAAATTAATAAGTGAGTGTTTCATATTTACTAAAAACATACTTATGTTTTTATTTTTCTAATGATCTTTTCTGCAGATCATTGAAGAAATTGCAAAGGAGAATACGAGAATATAAACTTACGAGCTTACAAGCTTACAAAATTGCAACATTTGAAGATTGTTCATTTAGAACCATTAAGTTGAATAGGATTATTTATAAAGAGATTGTATTTGCACTTCACATAAGATTTGTATAGGCTTAATTAAATTGATTTTGAAATTCTTCATACCTTTACTCTGAAAATCAATTCAGTTCTTTTCATTTTTATTTCGTATGTCTAAAGAATTAGGATCTACAAGTATTTCTGAACTAACATCTACAAGCAATTCTAATATTACGAGTCAAGAATTAGAAAACTTTATTATAGGAAAACTGTTTCCGTCTTCAATTGTTAGCTCGAATAATAACGAAAATGTAGAAAATGAAATTATTAAAGATAAAATAGTTAAGGAAACTTTAAATACATTAGAATATGATCGGAATCTTTCTAGGATTTTACCTTTAATTTCTATAGTTTTACCAGAATCGGAGGACAAAGAAGATTTATTCCCACCAAATTTAATAAGAAAACCTAATTTAAATCAAATTGAAAATGATGAAGTTGACATTGTTAAAGAAAAAATAATTAGTGAGAAATTAGTTTTGTCTTTTCAATTAGAAGCCATAACTAGATATAGAAACGCACGTCCTTACGGCTCGTAGTCTGAAAAATTTAGTTCTTAATTTATACTCGAATAGATTAGAAACCTATAGTTTTTATCACTCCTAAACTGAAAAATCAACGTAAGACCTTAAGCATACTTAGAAGCACCCTGTGTGCAGTCACACGGTTATGTTAGCGTGATTCTTTTAGATGAACGTCAACCTCCCTTCACACCCCTCTACGAAAACGCTGTAATTTAGCGTCGCATAAGCGATGCTAGCAGCGCTTATGGAACGAATCCCGAAGAAAAAAAAATCGAAAACTTTACTGCCGCTTATGCTACAACAGCGTCGCATAAGCGACAGTACCCATTTTTTTTCAATTCGGGGGGCGTCGCTATGCCCCCCCTATTTCTTGTAGTGTCCTTTCGTTTCTCATGAAGCTCATCTTCTCCAATTGTTGCAAAGGAAAAAGAAAACAGCCTCCGACTTGCATTCGAGGTCGTTTTCTTTTATACTAACCTTGAGTCCTCTTTTCTCATATCAGATTTCTCAATTGAGCAACTCTTCCCTCTAGAGGATTCCACTCATGCCGTCGCTTCCATCAATTGTTAATGCACGAAGCTTTTCCAAAAACCTTTTCTTCACCCTCTTTCGTTTCGCATCCTTCTCGTTCGTTCTTGTTTGTTGCTAGTTGTCCTCTTTTTTCTTACCTTTCCCTTACATCCCTAATGATTGCCTTCAATCTGAATCCTCGTTTTTCCCTATGTTTCCGTAGCAGAAAGTTCCAAGCATCCTTACACACACTAGAAAAAATCCACTTATACCTTTTTCTATTCATATTTTGTACATGATTTTCATAGATTTTATTATTTATATAAATATTAACATATACTATATTCACATAAACCATCATACACTCATCTGATCAATAAATCAAACAATTAGTCACGCACATATATGCATCATATGCATATATTTGTATACTTACACGTGCATAGTTAGTAATGGAATATAGACACATGCGATTGCTTATAAATACCCCCTTGCAAACAGGTGCACAACACATGAGCACTAACAATCATATTCTTACATGTATACACATGTTCATTTATATATTTAAGAATTAACATATATACACAAATGTATACATAGAGCATTCTCGCTAACCCTTTTGTAGGTACACCCATCCATATGGAATCGATCAAACCATTCGATACCACATTATTCAACCACAAAGGGATAAATGAAACATAATAAATGTCAAAATAAAATAAAAACACAATCAAGATAGAGTTCACCTAGAATATGTTTAAGTTGATGATATTTATCCAAGTCTTCCATTGCTCATCATTTTTGCCTACAAACCAAAAAACTTACATGTTACACATAAATTACTCTCATACCAATTGGGTTTTTAATTGTGGCATCTTCAAATCCATTTGCTACCTTGAGCCTCAGATCATGAACGCAACATGGCTTTTGTAATAGTTAGTTCTTTGGAACGGGTTCCAACCCTGCATGTTTCAGCTCTAGACACCTAGTACCAAGGAATGCTAAGATTATTTGGCTCTCAAGGACGTAAATTATGACATTTAGACACCTCCCGTTGTGGATTTCTGAGCCTTATGCATAAATCTTCAGCCTTTGAGCCCACCAAACCAATGTATGCGTTATCTATTAGGGTTCTCTTTTGTATGTTCTGACCTAGGGAACCTAGGGGACCTATAACCTTGGTTGTGCTAGGAGTCTAACACCTTCTTTTTTGGATTTAGGGCATTTGATAAATAGTAAGACCACGTTCAATTAAACTACTAATTAATTCAAGTTATTCAAATAAGAATAGGCTAACATCCCAAGGATTAGTATCCTTTAGAGCGAAAACAAATATCCCAAGCATTATTATCCTTTAGGGACAAAAAAAAAATGGAAAGGAAAGAATAGAATGCGCGGTTGGTCAATTTTGATGGAAAGATTCTCAAAGGAGATTTACAAGGACATTTTCGCTACCGGCAGATCACAAGAGAACAACGAAGATGCTATTTTTTGTTGTAAAGTTCTTATCTAATGATGAAAACTTTGAGCAGTCTCTGTAGCTGATGCTCATTGTTATGACGCCAAAATTTTCTTGTTTCGCGCATACACACGACCAAAATTTGTAATCCTTCCTTGCGAATTCATGAAGTTGAATGAGCCCTCTCTGCAAAGGAAATTGTAAAGTCTCAAAAACATATATAAACACTTGCTGATTTAAATGTGGAGCAGCGGATGCAACTATCCCCGAACGGTTTTGAGTGTGCAAATGTATCATTTATGGAAGTACCCATGTATGCTTCGCACTACGCTATTAGTTTTCTATGTCTTTCGAAGAGCCAGGAAAGAAAATTTTCTGACTTCGAATCTTCTTAAATACACAACAATCCTGCACGCACCCACAAGATGAAGTTTGGGATGTAGACTTTTTTAGTTGAGAAGGGCAAGCAACAATGGTGGCTTTTCCATTCACGTAGACACAAACACAGAGAGACGATAAAGAGAGAGATTTCTGAATATGCTCGTTGTCGCGGCATAGCAGTGGTGGACAACTACATTAACATGTTTTTATTTGTTTTTACAGATGTTGCCATGTCATCAAATCTCCCCCTCAGGCTCAGAATGAGCTTGACTACAAAATGAAAGAAATACATATGCCCATACAAGATGAAATAACATGAACTGAAATCTAAATACAAACTAAAGCTTTCTAATTCCTAAAGCTTCTCTAAAGTAGATGAATTTGTCTTTGGGAAGAGCTTTGGTGAACATATCCACCACTTGTTCTCCACTGTTGATGTGAATCAACTCCCATTCTCCTTCCATGACCTTCTCATGAACAAAGTGATAATGAACTTTGGTGTGCTTCGATCTCGCATGATAAACTAGATTCTTTGATAGCATAATGCTGCTCACATTGTCACAATAGATGAACACCTTTTCGTTGATGTAGACTTCCATGTCTTCAAGTAGGTACTTAATCCATGTTGCTTCACAAATGACTTGTGTAATGCCTCTATATTCAGATTTGATACTTGAGAAGGTGACAATTGGTTGCTTCTTGCTACTCCATGAAATGATTGCACTTCCAAAGAAAATGAAAATCCTCTTGTTGACATTTGATCCCTGACATTTCTTGCCCAATCTGCATCTGTGTATGCATATATACATGGCGAAACTTTTCTCTCATAAAACAAGCCAAAGTTGCATGTTCCTTTCACGTATCACAATATGTATCGTGGTGCATCCAAGTGCACTCGACATGGTTTATGCATAAATTAACTCACCAAACCAACTACAAAACTCAAATCCGATCTTGTTTTTGTTACATAAATCAAACTTCCAACCATTTTTCTATACACATTGGCATTATGCAAGTACATTCCATCATCCATAAGCTTAGCATTAGCATCAAGTGGCGTATCAACAGGTTTGCAAGCACTCATACCAAATCTATCAAGCAGTTTTAGCATATAATTGTGTTGTATCATCCAAATCCCCTCTTTCATTGAAATTACTTCAATTCCCAACAAGTATTTTAACTCTCCCAAATTTGACATCAAAAATTGAGATTTTTGTTGCTTTTTGAAATCAACAATCCTCTTCTCATCATTTTCAGTAATGATCCAATCATCAACATAAATCACTAATAGAATTGTTAAGCTTCCTTGATTCCATACAAACAGTGAATAATCAGCTTTTGATTGCATAAGTTCCAGATCCAACAACTTCTTAGTGAATTGTTTACACCATGCTCTTGGTGCTTGTTTCAATCCATAAAGTGCTTTCTTTAACTTGTATACATAATTAGGATACTTTGGATGCACATAACCTTTTGGTTACTTCATATAGACTTCCTCATGCCATTTGCCATTAAAAAATGCATTCTTAACATCCATTTGATACAATTTCCAATTGCTCATAGTAGTCCATGCAATCATGCTTCTCACCGTTGTCATTTTCACCACTGGACTAAACATTTCATCATAATCCAATCCATATAGTTGTGCATATCCTTTTGAAACTAAGCGTGCTTTAAATCTTTCCAATGAACCATCATTTTTGCACTTCAGTTTGTATACCCATTTGCAGCCAATAGCTTTCTTATTCAAAGGCAATTTCACTAAATCCCATGTAGCATTATTTTTTAATGCAGTCATCTCTTCATCCATTTCTTTGCACCAATCTTCACTTTGTGATGCATCATGAATATGAAAATAACTTCCATGTCTTGATCTGCAAGTTGGCCAACTGAAACTAGGTTCTTAGTAATGCTTGGCATTTCTTTGTACACCATTTCGAACACCATTTCTTTGTACTAACGGTACATTCCCAACATCATTAATCAAGTGTAAAGTATCATGACTAGTTTCCACATACTCTTTAGTCCTTAAAGCCTCTTTTGAATCAAACCAGTTTCCTATGCTTGTCATGTGATGTACAACTAGAGTCTATATACTAGTTCATATTGTTTCCTGGTTTAGACATACTATTCAACACATGCTCCATTGCAAACATATTATCTCTACCGTAGTCTCTATATGAACTTTTAATAGAGAAATTTCCATGTGCTGCATAATGGCTTCTACCTCTTCCTCTTTGACTATTCTTCTTATAATAACAATCTTTCTCAAAGTGTCCATACTTGCCGCAATGGCAACAGTTTCCAGGTATTTGCATTTCTAGAAGATGAATGTCCATGACTAGAACCTCTTCCTTTTTTCTAAAAGAATGCATGATCTCTTGAATTGCCACTTCCAGATGCATTCAAACCAAGCTGTACTTCTTTTGTCATGCAAAGAGCTACTAGCTCGTCAAAATTTTCCATAGTGCCTCTCACTGAGATAGAAGTATCCAAGCTGTTGTATTGTGGTCCTAAACCATTTAGCATAACTGAAACCATATCATCATCTTGGAAGCTATATCATCTTTGCAATTTATGGAAGCTATATCATCACTGCTCTTACTATTTCAGCCACATAATCCATTATGGACCTATTTCCACACCATACGCTAAGCAAGGTTTGCTTTAAGTGAATTTTTCTACCTTTCGTCAATGTACCATATATCTTATGAATTATGTCCCAAGCTTCCTTTGGTGTGCTAGATTTCATAATATGTGGAATCAAGCTCTCTGATATACATATCGTAATCCAATGGAGAACCTTTCTAGATTTTTCTATCCATGTTTTATGTTCCTTTTGCTCTTTTGCATTCAGGTTATCAAGCGACTCAGGACACTTGTCCTCTCCCCAAAGACCTTTTCCCATCAAGAAAATTTGCATCCTACATGACCATATGTGATAATTGTCTTTATTAAGCTTATCACCAACTATTTGCGCAATGTTATCACCCATTCTTGTAGTTTAAGCACTTCTCTATGCCAAGGTAATTTTATGGAGCGACTTCAAAAAATTTGGCAATATTTCAACTGTATTTCTATATATATGCACCAAAAACGCAATGTTCACAAGTAATCTCAATGGTTTCCCTCTTGTTCTAAGCACTCCTTGCATCTCTATGTATTTGTATGCTCAGTTTTTACCTCTCTGAAAATTTTGGCAGAGTCTCCTTTGTCCAAAGTGTATATGAGCCAAGTCAACTATAGTGAATCCACTCCAAAACCCAAACTTTGCGTAAAAGCATCAACAACAACATGTAACGTAAGCAAATATACTTTGATGCAATGCCATAAAATCATAAATTCATCCCGTCATCGGTACACGAGGTCCTTGGACTGTCTTCTCTTTGACCTTCCACCTATGTCACAGAGTATCTCTAAGCATGAGAATACCCCAGTTAAAAATCTTACCACATCCCTTAGTTTTTGTTTCAAATCAATGGTTTTCAGCAAGGTATCCTCACCACACGTGTGAGTTGTCCATATTAAGGACCCACAGAATGCATACATTCATCTCACAGCGTGTGAGTAGTGTCCATTCAAGGACCGGCAAGAGAATTCATGATATCGCCTGCCAGATGTAATCAAAATGAAAAACTGAAATCAAATATAGACATCAATAATCCCATAAATTTGATATAAAATATCCAATAAGCTTTGTTGTTGTTGTTCCGCTCGACCACCTCCTACCCATGCAACGACTTCACATGTGTCCTCCGATAGGAATTATGATGAATTTTACTCTCAAGGGCATATTATATGTTGGTTTAACTCTTGTTATGGAACGTATCAAAGACCACGATTGGAATATATTGAACATGAGGCAAATTATGGTACTTTTGAGCGTGCACCATCACTTGGTCAACGTGATAATGCTTGGGTATGTACTTTTTATATAAATTAATGTCATTATATTATTTAAAAAACAATATACAAAATCAAATTATTGTTGATATATAGGAATACCTGCTCGATGATGATGGTGATGATAATTTCTCTCATAATGTTATTATACCTCCTACACGTCATGGACTTTTTGTCATCAATTACAAGCAGAGGTTTCTAGAAATCCTCTACCTCCTCGTTTAGAGACTGAAACGTCTAGAGATTATCCATTGCCAGCTCCTGATCATTCTCTAGTACAAACATATGATAGAAGAAGATATCGAGGATGGAATAGAGGACCACTTCCTTTAGATGGAGAGGTTTTCAACTTTTGTGGTAATCGCTATATGATTGCTCCATCCACTATTACTAATGTTGGTACTGGTCTCTTTATATTAGAGGATGTGTATGTGCCTCCGAACTCTGAAGTCACTCTTATGTCATTTTGTGGTCCTATATATGGATGGGGAGATTGGCATCGACTTTCACGTTATGTTCAAAGCATGAGTACTTATGGAATATGCTTGAAGGCAGCATCCCTCATTAGTAGAAGGATTTTACATGCAGAAAATGAAAGATTATATATTGATGGAAGACCTTACACACGTGGAAATATAGCAGGTTTAATAAATAGTAGTCAAGGGTTACATAATAGTTTTAAGGACTAATTGGACATTTGAGGAGCATGAAAATAGTTATGAATCACCATACATGAGTAGAGATGTATCAAGATACATAGTTGTCAATGCTATTACTACATTACATGCAGGTGATGAACTATTAGTGAATTATGGATGGCGTAGACCTCCAAGAGCACCTTTTAGCTAGAGAGAATAAAAACTTTCTATCCAGATTTAATAACTTATATATTTAATTTTATGTTTAAAGTTTAGTTTCTATTCATTTATGGAATACTTATGAATTGTATTTATATGTGTAGATTCCAACGTATGATGTTGATGATATTCCTCCACACCATTCACAATTGCCAGTAACACCTCATTTATCAAAAGCTTCTATGAGGAGGCTATGCAAAAGGGATCCTGTGGAATATGCAAGGTTGAAAGATCTATGTCTAAAAGAACATAAAGTACAAGATTTGTTTGACAATTATGAAGATGATGGCATGGTAGATTTTCTTGAGTACACATGTTATGAGAGTAAGGTCAAATTATACATACGTATATCGACTGAAGATGTTTTGTCCATCTAGCCTTTAGAATTTTTCACCCAACATTTAGAATCTTCTTGACACATATGTTTCTCCTATTTTAGTTGACCTAATACCTGTGTTGCTAATTCTTTTTAATACAAATATTAAGGAGCAATTACCAAGGAAGGTATCAAGTCACACGTAAAATGGGAGGAGCAAATTTAACTTGAAGATTTTGAAGGATGGAAAAATAATTTTAAAGGATGGGCGAACAAAAAGTGTCCATTCAATGTAGGTTTTTATTCTTACTTTAGATAAGGTAAGAACAAGAACTTGAATTGAATGGACACTTTTTGTCTGCCCATCTTTTAAAACTATTAATGCATCTTTCAAAATATTCGCGAAAAATTTGATCCTCCCATTTTACATATGACTTAATACCTTCCTTGATAACGGCTACTTAATATCTATAAACAGCTTAGTAAGACAGGTAATAGATTGACTATAAAATGGGAAACTGCCAAACGATTCAATGGTCTAGATATGAAAATTTGCAAACCATAATATACAAAAAACAATTAAAAATGAAATCAAATATACATAGCTACACATGCATACATACATATATACATATACACATACACATATGTATACTCATGCACATGCATATTCACATCCACATACACATACACATAAGCATACACATATATAAAATTATATGCATATATATATATATATATATATATATATATATATATATATATATATATATATATATATATATATATATATATATATATATATATATATATATATATATATATATATATATATATATATATATATTTACTTTTTTTAATATATCTTTTTTTGATGAACTTACATGTTATTATCTGAAAAGTTTTTACCAAGTCATAATATTCTTCCTACCTCACATGATGAAATGAAAAAGATAATCAACAATCTTGGAATAGATTATCAATGTATACATGCATGTCCTAATGATTGTACTTTATATAGAGGTGAATATGCAGACTCTTTGAGATGTCCCAAATGTTAATCTCCTCGATATAAGGGCGAAGAAGGTAAAATCCCAAAAAAGGTATTCAGACATTTTCCATTGGCTCCATGGATTAGACATATGTTTCAAAGCCCCGAATTATCAAAGCTTTTGGCATGGGGACATGATCATAAAAGTAGTGATGGAATAATCAGAATTCCTCATGATCATGTTTCTTTTCAGCATATTGATTCTACATGGCCTAAATTTGCACAAAATCCATAGAATCTAAAGTTAGGAGTTGCATCAGATGGGGTTAGTCCATTCTCCACGAAATCCAGTAAATGGTCAACATGGCCAGTGGTAGTCATAAAGTACAATCTTCCACCATATCTTAGCATTAAGAAGGAACATTTAATGCTTTCACTTTTAATCCCAAGCAAAAAACAAGTTAAAGATATGAATATATATCTTGCTCCTCTCATTGACGATCTCCAAAAGTTATGGAAAGGTATTAATGTCATTGATGTATCCAAAAGCATCAACGAAAGACATATTAGGGTTCATGGTATTGTGGCTTGGACTATTCACGATTTTCTAGGATATGGTGTTTGTTCAGGTATTGATGTAATTGTTTTATTCAATATGCATATAAATAAATATGATTTAATCTAATAATATTTTTATCGTTTTTATGATGCATGAATATGTACTAAGGGTTACAAAAGCTTGTCCATATTGTGGTGATTGGTTGAGATCAATCTATAGTAAGAATCTCAACAAAAATATTTATCTTCGACATCGACGATTCTTGCCTAATGATCATCCATTAAGATCTAAAAGAGAAGCGATACATTTTAATGGAAAGCTTGAAACAAGTCAGTGTCCAAAACCTATGATGCCTATGGATTGGTATAAAGAATGGACAGATGGACCTCTGATAGATCCAGAATCAGAAATCTTCAGTGATGATCAAGATAATGAGTATGTGAAGATAGGTAAAAGAAAATTGGCACTCGCAGAGAACACATCAATATGGTATTCTTTGGAGTATTGGAAAGAGTTACAAGTATGTCATCTTCTTGATCCTATGCATGTACTCAAGAATATTGGTTATTCACTATGGCAGCATCTTCTTGGACTAAAAGATACCATAGCATCAAGGAATGATTTGAACGACCAAAAATTAAAACCAAAGTTATGGCTAGTTTTTGATAGAGATCGACAGGAAACGACTTATGCACCTACTCCTTGGGTACTTACAAGAAAAGAGATACAGCTCATTAATAGTAGAATTCAATTGATTAAGAATCCTATAGGATATGGAACATCTTTTCAAAACATGTTTACTATGGATGATAAGACTTTATATGGGTTAAAGACCCATGACTGGCATAACTTTTTGAAATATATTTTTCCTTTGGTTATCGATGGATGTACAACGAAAGGAGTAGCAGATGTTATCTATCGTCTTGGATCACTTATAAGGTAATTAGGATACTTTTATATTTATGTATGAATCTTGGATATCTTTTATTTCTGAATTAACTTCTTTATAATTGTTTTTACGATATGTATAGGTGGATTACATCCAAAGAGATTGACAAAAACTCGATCCCACAAAAAAAACATGAATGCAAAGAGCTAGTCTATTTGATGGAGAAAGAACTACCTACTTCATTTTTTGATATTTAGGTTCATTTATTAGTCCATCTTGTAGATGAAATAGAGATTGCAAGTGTTGTCAACACTCGATGGATGTTTTGGGTCGAGTGATCTATGGGAATGTTAAAAGGTTATGTGCGACAAAGAGCGAAACCAGAAGGATCCATGGCAAAAGGTTGGATGCTTGAAGAGTGCATGTATTACATTAGAGTACCTTGAAAGAGTTCATGAAGAAGCTCCATGTGCATGGACCAACAAGTCTTCTTCAAAAATAACAGATGAGGCTCATCATCAGGCATCTCTGAGTACTCAAGCATTGATGACCCCTAGAGTATCAGACGGAACTTTTGCTCTCATAAGACTTTTTATGAGAGTGAGTTTTGCCTTTCTCTCTCTACTAGGATCCATAATACCTAACATATAAAACAAAATGGGTTATAAATCAATATACATACGTGAACATATGTATGTGTGTATATATGGTGTATATGTGAGTGTGTGTATGCATGTAAACATGTATTTATGCATATGCATGTGCATTATGTATGAAAATGTATGCATGTGTGTGTATGTATGTGTATATGCATGTAAGTATGTATGTATGCATATGCATTTTGTATGCATGCATGTGTATGTGTGTGTATGTGTCTCTATATGTGTGTATGCATATATATGTGTATGTCTCTATGTGTCTGTCTATGCATATATATGTGTATATGTGTCCATGTGTGTATATGTGTGTGTGTCTATGTGTGTGTGTGTCTATGTGTATATACGTGTGTATCTGTATATAAGTGTCTATGCATTTGTATGCATATGTGTGTGTATGTGTGTGTATATGTTTGTATGTTTGTGTATGCATGTAGGTATGTATGTATGCATATGTGTGTGTATATGTGTGTATGTCTATGTATGCATGTAAGTATGTATGTATGCATATGCATATGCATTATGTATGCATACGTATGCATGTATGTGTATGTGTGTGTATGTCTCTTTACGTGTGTGCATGTGTCTCTCTCTCTCTATGTGTGTGTGTGTGTCTATGTGTGTATATGTATTTTTGTGTATGTGTGTAATCATGTAAGCATGCATGTATGCATATGCGTGTGTACGTGTGTGTGTATGTGTGTGTGTGTGTCTATGTGTGTATGTCTGTGTATGCATGTGTATGTGTGTGTAAATCTGTGTGTATATGTGTGTGTATGTGCCTATGTGTATGTATGTGTCTATGTGTGTGTATGTGTATGCATGTGCATTATGTATGCATATGTATGCATATGTGTGTGGATGTGTCTATGTGTGTGTATCTGTATGCGTGTATCTATGCATATGCATGTGCATTATGTATGCATATGTGTGTGTATATGCATGTAAGTATGTATGTATGCATATGTATATGCATCATGTATGCATATGTATGCATGTATGTGTATGTGTGTGTATGTCTCTCTATGTGTGTGTGTATTCATATATGTGTGTTTGTGTATGTGTATGTGTGTGTGTGTGTCTATGTGTGTATGTGTATGTGTGTGTATGTGTGTGTATGCATGTAAGCATGTATGTATGCATATGCATGTGCATTATATATGCATATGCATGAGCATTATGTATGCATATGCATGTATGTGCATATGTGTGTGTATCTACATATATGTGTCTGTATGCATGTGTGTGTGTGTAAATGTGTGTGGATGTGTGTGTGTGTAAGTGTGTGTGTCTATGTGTGTGTATATTTGGGTGTATGTGTATGTGTGTGTGTCTATGTGTGTGTGTGTCTATGTGTGTATATACGTGTGTATCTATATATATATATATATATATATATATATATATATATATATATATATATATATATGTGTCGGTGTGCATGTGTATGTGTGTGTGTAAATGTGTATGGATGTGTGTGTGTAAGTGTGTATGTGTCTATGGGTGTGTATGTGTTTATGTATGTGTATGTGTCTATGTGTGTATGTGTATGCATGTATGTATGCATATGCATGTGCATTATGTATGCATATGTGTTTGTATGTGTGTGTTTGCATTATGTATGCATTATGTATGCATATGTGTGTGTATGCATTAAGTATGTGTATGTATGCATGTGCATTATGTATGCATATGTGTGTCTATGCATGTAAGTATGTATGTATGCATACGAATATGCAGTATGTATGCATATGTATGCATGTATGTGTATGTGTGTGTATGTCTCTTGTGTGTGTATGCATATATGTGTGTGTATGTGTGTATGTGTGTGTATGTGTGTGCACGTATGTGTGTGTGTATGTGTGTATGCATGTGTATATGTGTGTATGCATGATTATGTGTGTATGTATCTATGTTGTATTTGTGTCTGTATATGTGTGTGTGTATGTGTGTGTGTGTCTATGTGTATGTATATGCATCTAGGAGTGTGTATATGTTTATGTGTGTGTATGTGTCTATGTGTGTGTATTTGTCCATGTGTTTATGTGTATGCATGTATGTATCAGAGCAGGTTGCTACTTCATTTAGGGCATCGTCGACACCTCTCCGGTTGCAGTCTCAAAATTGCACAGATTTTGTGGTATCTAAATCACAATCTCAGCTCTTTTTGGCCTCCGAATGCATTATAGCAGCTCGTGAGGAGGCTACTTCATCTTTTTGTGCCAACGGTATATACCAGTTTCCGTTCGCTAGTTTAAGCATCTCAAAGTCTGCTTCAGGTCTAGCAAAATTCGTCTTAGCAGTTTTGTCCAACTTTTTTGAGATACACTCAATTTTTTGCATCAAGGTATTCGTGTTGCTTACCTCCAAAAACAGTTGGAGAGTGAGCACATGAATGAAGATGATTCTATGGAAATTTTTCTAACAAAGATGAAAGACTTGAAGGAATAGTTGAGCTGCTAATGGGTTTATATCAGATAGCTCACTTGTGTAGACGGTTCTGAATAGTCTTCCTGATTCATATCATAGTTTTGCTTCTACCCTTCAGTTGATGACGAAGGCAATCCAAATCCCTTGTCATTTTAGGAATTAGTCTCTATTTTTTTGCATGAAGATCAATCTAGGTAGAAGAGGTCCATTATGTAAGTTGCAGATCAAGCATTTCTGGCTAGTTAGAAGGGCAAAGGAAAATGGAGCTCTTCAACTAGTAAGCAAAAATTTGCTAATTCTACACTATCGAAGAGGGAAGAAAAAGATGAAAAGAAGTCAAAAAAGGAGAAATTGTTTTGCAAGTACTGTAAAGGAAATGATCATATCATAAAGAACTGTTTAGGATTAGCTGCTAAAGAGGCAAAGAAGAAAGAGGCTGGAATGGTTGTCGTAGAGGCCTCTACACCAAAAACAGAGTTTGCTATTCTTGTGCAGGAAGAAGAATAGGTGTTTACTATTGTTTGCAGTTTTGACCCATCTTCTCATGAGCAATGGATGTCTTTAGTAGACTTAGAGGTTTGCTACTTTGATAGTGGCATGACCAAACATATTACCTCGCAGCGCATTTTCTTCTCTTCACTCGAGCCTGCCACTACAGGGAATACTGTTACATGCACCAACAACTCCTGTTATCGTGTTATGGGCGTTGGTAGGATCATTTTGACTACTGTTGATGGTAGTTCTTTCACTTTGTCAGATGCTTAGTTTGTGCCAAGGATCAATAAAAATCTGTTATGAGTTTTGGCATTAGCCAAGATTGGCTTGTTTGTGAAATTTCTTGATAATAGATGTACAGTTCATGATCTGTCAAATGGGGATGTGATTATTTCTTCTGGCATTTGATGTCATGGTCTGTGTAAGGGCATAGACTATGAAAGATGTGTAAATGATTCAACATTCAGCTCTCTCATCAATAAGTGCATCATGTAAATCTGCATCAGAAATGGGATGATCTACATCATCACATGAAACCTACAACGGCTAAGAAGTTGCCTCATTAGGACCAGCACTAGACTGTCCACCTATAAAAAGATGCAGCAAAGTATCATGCATGTCTTTGGAGCTAACAGATGTCCTTGGTACATGAAAGAAATGGCTTGATAGCATCTTCCACAAAAACAACATCACGGCTAACTAGAATGCATCTAATCTATGGATGAAACACATGGTAGCCTTTACTTTTAGAACCCTACCCAACAAAAATACATTTTAATGCTTTATCATCCAATTTTTTGCGATGTTGTTCAGGCACTATTGCATATGCCAAACAACCAAAAACATGCAGATGAGCAACAGATGGCTTGCAATCATGCCAAGCCTCATATGGAGTGATAGACTACAGCGCTTTAGTGGGATACTTATTAAGTACATTTGCTACACACATGACAACCTAAAGCCAGAAACTATGTGATAAAGACTCACTCTTGACCATACAGCTCGCCATCTCCTTGAGTGACCTATTCTTTCGTTCAGCAACTCCATTCTGTTGAGGTGTATACGGCACTCTAGTGTTTTATCCCACATTCAACCAAAAATCCATTAAAATCAGAAGACATATATTCCCCCCCTCGATCAGAACGCAAGGTGCCCATTTTACATGTTGATAGATTTTCAGCCAAAACCAAAAACTTTTTGAAGCACATGAACACTTTGGACTTTACCTTCAATGGATGTACCAATGCATGCCTAGAAAAATCATAAATGAAAGTCAAGAAGTAAAGATAATTTCGAAGGTGTCTGCATAGGACCACATACATCACTATGTAGAAGCTCCAATTTCTGAGTAGCCCAAACTCAGCCATCTTTTGGAAATGAGGAATGCTACATCTTGCCCAAAATAGAGACTTCACAAACATTTTTTCCAGGTGCCTCAAGTTTGGGCAAAGAGGACACCATTTTGGATTTATGCAGGCATAGCAAACTAGCAAAATTTAGATGACCAAAGTGTGCATGCAAAAGCTTTGCATCTCACATAGCCTGAGAATCATGTACTCCACCTATGCCAAAATGGCTGGTGCAGACTTTGCATGACAACAAATTAGATGCACCTCTGTCATATCGTACTCCATCAGGCTCTCACAATGCCTCTTCTGCATTAGATTGCTATGCTATGGTTGCATGTAGTCTCTTTGATGAGAATGAGCCTGTTTCGCTTGATGAAGCATAAAATTTAGAAAACTGGATGGCTGTTATGCAATCTGAATATGATGCTGTAATGAATAATGGTACTTGGTCTTTATGTGACTTGCCTCTTGGCAAGAAGGCCATTAAGTGGGTTTACAAGATCAAGCCTAAAACTGATGGAACAATTGACATGTATAAGGCTAGGCTTGTTGCAAAGGGTCATGCATAGGAAAAAGGCAATAATTTTGATGAGACCTTTGCACCTACATGTCGTATGACTATTGTCTAGAGCATCTGTGCACTTGCAGCCCGTCATGGTTGGACAGTACATCAGTTGGACATTAAAACAACATTTTTGAATGGCGACATGCATGAAGAAGTGTATGTTTTTCAACCCCATGGCTTTGTGCAGAAAGGGAATGAAAACCAGGTGTGCAGGTTAAAGAAGGCATAACATGGCTTAAAGCAAGCACCACGTGCTTGATATGAGAAGATACATGCCTATCTGATTGCACATGGTTTTGAGAAGAGTTCAACTAAAAGCACCTTATATGTTAAGTGTGCTAATGATGTGGTTCTAATCATTGTTGTCTATGTTGATGACATACTGCTCATCGGTCCTATTGAGAAGCATATTGCTGATTTTAAGGCTGATTTGCATGCCTCATTTGAGATATCTGATTTGGGGCATTTTGCATCATTATTTGGGCATTCAATTTATGCACGTTGATGGTGGAATGGCTTTGTGTCAAACAAAATATATTGACACATTATTGCAGCATTGTGGCCTTGAAGACTGTAAACCTATTGACACTCCTATGGAAACAAGTTTAGGACTGAGTCTTCATGATACTAGAGATGCATTTTATGTTCTTCTCTATCAACAGGCTGTTGGATGCTTGATTTGCTTATGCATTACTCTGCTAGATATTCAATTTTCTATCTCACAAATGAGCACGTTTATGCATTGCGGCGGAGTCAAGCATTGGAAGGCGGTTAAGCGCATCTTTCACTACTTGAGTGGTACTCGGCTAGTTGGTTGTTTTATCCCAAGGGAGGATCACTACCGCTAGATTTGCATGCTTTTTCTCACTTTGATTGGGCTCGTTGCTACGACACTCGTGTGTCCACTAGGGGCTTTTGCTTCATGCTTGGTAGCTCACGTATAGGGCAGAAGCAGCCTACTATGGCCACTTCCAGTTGTGAGGCTGAGTATAGGGCAGCTTTCACAGCGATTGTTGAGTGTGTGTGGCTCAGATGCCTTAATATATTTAGGTGGTGATGTGTGTGAACACACTAGGAATGCCGGGGCACTTTTTTCCCTCTATAGGAGGTTTTTTTCTCCTGGCTTGTATATACGCCTATTACCCTAATGGGCTAATTATCTTTGTACATTATCTAGTAATACATGCAGTATTGTGTGTTGTCCTCCAAGCTTCTTCTTCTTCCTTGTCTTGTTCGCGTGCTTCCGTAGACGTCTAACTCGAACACTTGCATGATGACCTATATATCCTTTGTTTGGAGTTCTACAACAAGTTTCCAGGATGAGATCTTGATCAATACGTTTTTCCTAGATCTTATGGATTTTCAAATTTCCCAAGCTCATTGTAATTTTAAATGCACTCCTACAACATAAGATCCCTCAAATGGAGTAAATATTCAAATGAAAACACTTGATATTGAAATATTATCCTCAATCATTTGCATGTGACTAGCAAGATGTATATCTTATCTATCATCATCTAACTCTATAAATTTCTCTCTTAGTTGCCTTAGATTCTTCATACTGGATCAATCATACAAACATTTTACCCTACACCAATGCTTCACAATATCTAAAGGAGCATTTCTATCTAAATTAAAGAAATAAAAAATCTTATTTACTCGAAGATGCATTCTTATAAACTATGATGGGCATGGTGGGCCTAGTCTACTCCTATTTTTCATTTCTTTCACATGCACTTGAATCCATAGAGAGGTCAGATTTAGCACATAGGTGATTAGCATTCATTGGATCAAAAACATTATTGCACTCACACAAATTAAATGATTCAATGGAGAACATAGAATCATTCACACCCTCTCTCCAAGATGTTTGCTTGCTCTTGATAAAGGATCAATAGAAAACAATGAATTAGAGTCCCATGCATCAATAGAGAAGAGAGAACTAATATTGATTAAGAAATAGAAAATGGAGTTGCATTTCCTTATCAGATTCATATGATATACGTGTAAATTGATTCCATGATCTTATGAATCTACGAAATAATGATTCAAGATGAAATGGATTGTGCTAGATAACATTGAAAGCGATCTTTAAATAATTATAACCAATGTATAATGACAATGGATAATGAAAATGAAGAAATTTGATTTGATACGTGATATGGCCTTTGATCATATATAATGATTGTGATTATGACCCTTCATCTTACATGACGCTTCACTATGCAAATGAGTATGATACAATTATCATGCATGATTATGGTGTTGATTATATTCATGTCATAGGATATGAGGGTATAACAACGATTATAACACACACACACATATGTATGTATATATATATATATATATATATATATATATATATATATATATATATATATATATATATATATATATATATATATATATATATATATATATATATATATATATTCACACACGCACACACACACACACACACATATATATATATATATATATATATATATATATATATATATATATATATATATATATATATATATATATATATATATATATATATATATATATAATGTGTGTGTGTGCGTGTGTGCATGTGTATGTATGTATGTTTGTGTGTGTCCTTAACACTCCATTAGAAAAATTAAAAGATTAGAGAACTATCTTTTTATCTGTGTACCTATCCTTATACGATCCCTACTTCCATCTATCTACAAATCAAAAAGCTTCATCATCATCTATCTATAAAGTATTTTCTAGATATATGCTTGTAAAAATATAGAGCATTTTACATTTAATTCTACTTGTGAGATTATATTATAATAATATCTATTTTGTATTCTTATTTATAGGTAGATCCATATCTCTTTCTTTGCCTATCTAATGTAACTGTTGCATACATCTATCTATTTATCTAACTCCAATATATTGTCATTACTAAAAGGTGCTAACCAAACATATTATTTGTATCTAACAGATTTACATATGTATAAACATGTATTTTGTAATAATGTAGCTCTATTCCATGCATTTAGCTAACCCACTATACCTATAATGTGTATGAATAAGGTCTCATATGACTATCTCTTAGTCCATGCATTTAGCTAATTACCTACTCGATATGCCAATTAATATTTTAAAGCATTGCAATAATTTCCATTTATGCACATAAATAAAACTTACAAGCTCAAAGGAGAACTGTGTTACATAGAGATTTTAAAATATTTTGAATGCATCAAAACATTGTAATAAATTACATTTGATCACATGACAAATCATATAAGTTCAATAGAGAAGTAGAGATTACAAAATATTTTTGTCAGAGATATCCATTCGAAAACTTTGATGAATGCTCACAAAATTCTTACAATATATAAGTGTTAGTCCTATAGAACAACACGCAAAGCAAGTACTTAAGGCCATTTTATCATGAAAATCACTAGAAAAGTATACCCAAAAGCCGATGTCAAACATTGATTTTGGGGTAAACTCCATGTCTAACATGGCATTTATGCAGAAAAGTGATTCTTGGCAACAGTTCCTAGCATAAAGTGGATGCTTGGAATCAATTTTATGTGGGAAACATGATGTGCATAATTGAATTCAACCATAAATATGATGTCATGCATCGAGCTTATGCCACGAGGGGATGCCAAACATCAAGTTCCCCCATACATGTGATGCCACAGATCACGTTTATGTTAGGAGGCAATGCCAAGCATCAATTCCCACATAAAATTGATGCTAGGGCATCCACTTTATGATAGGAGTCGATGCCAAGTATCGACTTCATGTATAAGTTTGATGCCTAAGATCGTCTCTATGAAAGTGGATGGTGCTTGGCATCAACTCCTAGCATAAAGATCATGCATCACATCAACTTTGTGCATAAACTAGATGTCTACCATTGACCTTCATGTCATACTCATTCATTCCAAGAGTATACCTTGAACCTAACATTTTCTGTTGTCTAGGGAATTCGAGAAGATATATGAGAAGTCATTCCTGAAGGTCAAAGTAAAATTCACCATAGGGGATGGTTCAAAAGAGGCATTTACAAGATGGGAAGAAAGGTAAAAAAGAATGCAAGGATGGAAACCTCCAAAAAAGCAAGGATACGAGGTGGCCCATCATCAATTGTCCATACTACTATGTATCCAAGTGATTATTTCTTAAGAATTGACACTCCGCTCACAAATATGAAGGAGCTCAAATAGTTCTTCAACTATGTTGAAGTGAACAATGTATTACTTCCTTTGGGAAACTTGGCTGCTTCTCTTATGAGGAGATTTAAGGAGAGTATTAAACAACCTCCTCTTATCAGTGAGTAACTAGACTTAGCCTAAACAAAGAAATTTTGGTAGTTAGTCACATTACCAATCATGATCATAAAGATTTCTTGGCATCGTGCTAGGTGCTTGAATTCTCCATTAGGGCTGGATGTCAATTGTACATTTTCATATCATGCAAATATCCTTATATGTAAGATAAATTTCAGATCCATGGTCCATAATAGCAACCACAATGGTATTAATATTATCCAACCCAGCTAATGTTTTTGTTGTGGATCCAGCCCAATGCCCTTTGTTATAGTGATTTGAAGGATTTGCTTCTTGAAGACTTCGTTCCAAATAGATTTCCCCATGTGCACATGGGTGCACATTACTTTCAATTTATTGCAACATATTTTTCTCCTCTTATGATTGTGTTTGTGATACTTGAAGAAGTGAGTCCTCATACATCCTCTCAAGATCTTGCGCATCGATTATCCGTTGTTTTCTTCTTAAGGAATTCCCACTTGGCTATCCCTAATAGCTCACCCAATGTAAACTCAATCATACTATTAAGTACTCACTTTTCAATAAATTTCTTTAGATAAGTAGCTTGGTGGATGTGTGGCCTCAACATATATGATGGATTTTGTGCTTTATCTTGACCTCTTTTTGCATGCTTTATTTCATGGTGTTGAGGAAGATCACTAGTTTGTATAGGAATTAGTGCCTTAGTAGAAGTAGAATATTGAGTTTCAGTTGGATTTTGAATTGGCTGATTTGATGTTGGTGGTGGTGAAACGAATTGAGTAGGTTGATTTATTTGTGTCGATCGATTTTGGTTTGGTAATTGGGATTGGTCACTTGCCACCTACTTGTCCTCTTCGCTTCCTCACATGCATTAACCCTTGTTCTTTTCTCTCTAACTACTGCTTCATGCTCCACTAAAGAGCATAGATATGTGACCACTCAGAGTGTATCCACTGAATCTTGCCATCCATTCACTCCTTGAATCTCATTGCTTTCCATTTTCAAGATTTCTTGTCTCATTTTTCCTCAATCTAGTGATTTCATCACTCTAGACCAAGCGTCTGGATCATCATTGTCCTCAATTATTTTACATGCATATGTGGACACATAAGAAGTCAAGGTAGAATTATTCAAAGTGCAATGGCAAAACACTCTCATGCCTCCCCAACAAAAGTTTATAATCAACTTCTCTCGAGGTTTTGGATCATAGATCATCTTGTCTTTAGAAAGACTAAATTCTTAGCCAATGCCTCTTGAAAGCTTTCACATGAGTACTTGTTATGCTCCAAAGAGTCATACTAGATATGTCTCTTAATTTGTGGAGTCATTGAAAAATTAAGTTATTGTTTATTGTGAAGACTGACACTCTATCATTAAATTTCTTGAAAATTTCCACCATAGCATTAGGAGGTACGACATATTTCATAACAGGTAGATTAACTTGCACATTTGGAGCAGGTTGCTATAGTGGTTACATTTGTTATTTCAAATCTTGATGCCAGTCTTGCACAAGTTTTTCAATTGTTCTTTGTTTCTCTACATAGCTCTTACTACATCTTCAACATCATCCCATTCTTTGGTAAGTCATTCTTTTTTCATGCTATATAGCTTTCTTATCATATTTTGGCAAGTCATCAAATGGATGATCAAATGTTTCAATGGTGTTTTGCCTTTTTTTGTCCTGTTCAAAATTCAAAAATTGAGTTATCACATCCATCTGAGAAATTGCAATGACTCCCATAACCAATCTGATCGGGAAGCTTTATCAAGCCCCATTTCTTGCTAGTTTTTCTTCTCTTTTTGGTAGTTGAGCTTAAGATTCCTACTTGTCTCCTCCTCTCGTGTCAGGTTCCCTAGGTATGTCACAGAGATCATGGAGCGGAGGAAAAAAGGACATAAAAAGAGCTTCTATTTGTAATCTTCATAGTTACAAGCCTCCGTTGCATTCTATGTCATACAAGATACCTTCATTATTCACATTGAGGCAATTGAATCTAATACTTTCTAACACTTACAACAGCAAATGGTTGGATCATGGAGTTTTCAAATGTAGCAAGAGCTCTAAAATTTTTAGTCCTAGAGGGTTTTTTTCTTTATTCTATGGACACACTTGCATGTCGATGATTGAATAATTCTTAGCATCAATAATAATAGTTAGACCTATATTTTCAAGCAAACTTCTGAATTGAAATGGAACAATAACTTTCTAAGATTCATTAAAGGGACACAAAAAGTTTTGCAACTAGTTACCTATTCTTAAGCCACTCTATTCTTCTTATCAGAATGCCACTCATATTTATTAACTTTGTGCATACAAAAACGCTCACTTTCGATTTTTCATTGCATTCATAATCCTTGACGTCTCAGTGTTAAACTCTTTCTCATTTATAAGTTTCAACAATCATGTAATTTAATTTCTTGATCGCAGAAGCTATTGAATACATATCCAAATACTCTATAAATTAAATCATAGTGTCAACTAGCATGAAGTTCTATCTCTCCCATAGTGTTTCCTTTACTTATTTTGAATATGAAAGAGCAACAAAGGTTGAACATTTTCCGCCTAGCCGATATTGTTTCCCTCCCACGTAAGGTTCTCTCTCTATCCCTCACACACGTCAAATGCGCATTGTAGAGAAAAATATGCCATTGTCTCGTTTATGCCACACCATAGGGTACGATGGTTTCATGGAGTGTGGCTCTTTGATTAAGGTTCGTCTTTTTTGCCTAATTCATCAGGGAGAAGCTATGCATCTTCCTCGCCACATCTTCGTTTCGTGTTGATCAAGGAATTTGGGCCCTCTTTGGACACCCTTCGCCTTGGTGTGTGCTCCCTCCATCTCCCTTCCCACTACCCCCACGGTCCCCAATCCCACGACTCCGCCATCCCACACCCCCATCCCACCATCCCCCTCCCTCATCCCCATCCCCCATCCACCATCCCCCAACCACAAACCCCATCCCATCATCCCACACCCCCATCCTCCATCCCACACCCCAATCTCGCAACCCCCATCCTCCATCTGACACCCCCATTCCACCACACCACCATCCCTACTCTCTCATCCCCATCCTCCCATTCTGCCATACCCCACCCACAACCCCCATCCCACCATCTTGTACCCCCATCCTCCATCCCACATGCCCATCCCATACACCCATCCCACACACCCATCCTGTAACCCCCATCACACCATCTCCCCTCTCAACCCTTATTTCACCATCTCCCTTCTCGACCCCCATCCCACCATTCCACACCCCCATCCTCCATTCCACACTGCCATCCCACCATCTCCTGTCTCAACCCCCATCCCACCATCCCACACCCACAACCCCCATCCCACTATCCCACACCCCCATTCCCCCACATTGCCATCCCTCACCCTCATCCCCCACCCCCTCTCTCACCCCCATCCCCCCATCCCACCATCCCACAACCCCATCCCCCTACCCAGGCATCCGTCACCCCCATCCTCCCACTGCCATCCCTCACTTCTGTTTTCCCCCATTCTACCACCCCCCTCTCTCTCTCTACACCCTCCACCCTCCAGACTCCACCCTCCACCATCCCACACCCCGCGGGCCTGCCTCTCTCACTGTCCCTATAGCCCCACTCCACTCTCCATACTCCTCTCCACCCTCCACCATCCATTGTCCCACACCCCGTGGCTCTACCCCCTCTCTCTCTCTCTCACCACCCCCCCCCCCGCAGCCCACTCCACCCTCCACCATCGCACACCCTGGGTCCCTACCTCTCTTTGTTCCTCCGGGTAGCCCCACTCCACTCTCCACCCTCCACCTTCCCACACCCTGTGGCCCGGCCTCTCTATCTCTCTCTCCATGCAGCCCCACTCCACTCTCCAGCCTCCACCATCCCACATGCCGCCACCTCGCCTCTCTCTCCCACCCTACAACTCCACTCCACTCTCCTTCCTCCACCCTCCACCCTCCCACACCTCGCGACCTCTCTCGCTCTCTCTCTTTGTGCCTTGAATAAGGTGACTATTCAAGATGGCTTTCCTCAACCATTCATAGAAGAGGTGCTTGAAGATGGCTTTCCTCAACCATTCATACAATAGGTTCAAGATGGCTTTCCTCAGCCATTCACAGAATAACTTTCTTGATGGTTTTACTAGCTACAACCAGATAGTGATCCATCCTGATAATAGAGACAAAACAGCCTTTCTTACACCATGAGGCACTTATATTGATAGCCGCATGGCTTTTGGCTTGAAAAATGCACTAGCTTCATTTAATAGAACAATGTACCTGATATTGGGAAAGTGGCTAACAACCTTTTTGCACATTTTCATGGATGAGGTTTTAGTGTTTTCAGGCACAGAAAGGAGAGCAGCAGTTCAAGATTTTCATCATGACTTGGAAAATCTAAAGGAAATCTTTGAATAATGTATTAGAGCATGTTTGAACTTAGATCCTCATAAATGTCACTTTTTAGTCACTAATGGCACTCTTCTTGGTCACATAATATCTTGTGAAGGGATAATTATTGATCCGCAAAAGGTCACTTCTATCCTTTCCATGCCTATTCCATAGACCCCAAAGGAAGTGCAAAGTTTTTGGGTCCATAGAGGATACCATAGAAGATTTATAGGAATGTATTTAGAAATTGCTAAGCCCTTGTCAAGGCTTACCAGTAGAAAGGTTCCTTTCTCATCGAGCCCTGAAGCTAAGAAAGAATTTTGTGAACTAAAGCTTAGGCTATCTATTGCTCCACTTTTAAGTGTTCCTAAATGGTCATTAGAGTTTCATGTATATACAAATGCTAGTCTTTATGTTTGTAAAGCCGGCGAAATCTCATTTTGAACAAAGGGCAGAAGATCGCCTCTTTCCAGAGGAAAATAAGTGCAACCGAGTACCAAAACACGACTGGAATAACTCAGAAGAAGTTTGCAAATTCAGCACCTTTTTGGCAAAATTTTGGTATCTTTCCGGTGAGCACTGACAAGTCAGAATTTCGGTCAACTGGTTGACGGAGCTCAATTTCGGCACTATTTCGGTGGAATTTCTGGTGAGTAATTCGGTGGAAGGAACTCATAACTCGTAAATTTCGCAAATTCGGCACCATTTCGACAGAATTTTGGTAACCTGTAGTGCACATTTCGGTGACATATCAGAACTTTGGTCAACTGGCTGACCAAGATCACCTGAACCAGAATTACTGTATGAACTCCGGTGGATGACAAATTTTTTGGTGACTGTTTGAAGCGGCAGACACCCCTAAGAACGCGCAAGGCATTTCGATGTTACAATTACAAAATCTATGAATTTCCAGCTGAACCATTGTCATATGCACTCTGAGGGCCAATCAAAACACCTTAAAGGATGTAGTTGAACAGATATTACGGGCGGCGCCCATCTAAGTAGGTGAAGTATACGGAAGTGAGTGTGTCAACAATTACGGAATCAAAGGTAAAGTATACGGCAGTGAGTCAACAATTACGGAATCAAAGGATGATCAGATTTGGCGCAACAACCTATTTCCGTTCCTAGAGTCTATAAAAGGCCGTGTTGCACAACTACAAGAAAAAAAAAGATTATTGCTCGGGAGCAAGGAAGGAGAAGAAGAGAGAAAGAGACTGAAGAGGGGGACGGAAGAGGGAGACCGAGGAGGGAGTAAGAGGAAGAAGGGAACCGTGATACCAGTTTAGAGTCATATCTGAAAGACCCATCTCTGTGCACCGGTGTTGCCAGCTCACTGTTGGAAATTACTCTGTAGTGACGATGATACAGAGCGGGATTTTCCAATGATGGCCATTGACATTACGGTGTGATTGAGGGTCGGGAGTGTTGTCTATGCTTAAGTTACCAGTCGTTCGGAGATATCTATTGTTATTCATTGTATTGTTGAAATTTAAGATTCTGTCCTCTCAATACTTCCTCTTCCTATACTCCAATTATAAATGCTTTACTTCGGAACCTGTGTTATTCTCCGTCCAATTGTGTCATATTTCGTGACTTGTATATTATGGTAACGAACTGATTAGAACACTGTTGTGGCATTGTTTCGGTTCCTTATCTGTGAGCACTGTTCATTTTCTTTCTACACAGGGCCTACACATAGAATTGTTACAGGGTATACTTCCCTAAGGAAGAACTCCCCTTGAGTAGACAGAGGCTGAATGTTGTATGCGTGCATAGAGTCCCCAAATCCCGTCTACAGTTTGGCACGCACGGTGGGACCTTTGCATTTCTGTGAGAGGCCCTGGGGACATTTGCAAGTAGGTACATGACCCATACGCGAGTAGATAAGGAGCCTCTTCGTGTACGAAGGAGTCTTAATAAGTCAGCTATACCTTCGACTAGTGAGCCTAGCTCCACTCTACCCTCTTTAAGTTTATCTATTGATTTCGGTGCGACACCATTGTCAAAAGGACAGCATAGGAGAACCTTAGACTTCTCCTTAGATACATCAGAAGAAACACCAGTACAAATGGAGGACCTTTCTCATTTACTCTCCAGACTCAACATCAAGTTCCCTACCTTCAAGGGACAAGCATATGAGGATGCTGATGATCATGTGAGGAGATTCATCTCCTTATGCTGTGGATGAGGTCTGCAGAATAGAGAAGATGCAATGCTAGCACTCTTCCCATCCACACTAGAAGGTCTTGTAGACAAATGGTACAATCAATATATGGATGGCCATTTTGCTACATGGAAGGCTTTGAAGATGACGTTTTCACAGACATTTCGACCAAGTGACTCCTCTGAAAGAGCTCTAAATCAGCTAGAGAACTTAAGGCTGAGACAAGGTGAATCCTTCCATGAACTTCACACTAGGACAAAGCACTTGTTGCACGTCTTCCACATGCTCCAGGTGATTTCTTGGTCAAAAAATGGATAGAAAAAGCTTTGCCCAGGTCATCTCAACAGAAGTTACATGAGTCTCTTAGATTGGATGCCACCCTCAATGATTTTGTTGCAGCAGCATCCCGCATTGAAGAAGCTCAACAACGTTTTGAAGGGGACACACAAACAAATTATGCTGCCAAACTAGACTCTATTGGCAACTAAGGAAGGAGCTAGAGGCATTGAAATTGCAACAAGATCAACAAGAAGAGAAGGTCTTGCCACCACTACGTCACACTGATGATGAAATAGCCCACCTTCGCCGTGAGTTAGAAGATTTGTGGACCACTCAGGATATAAGAAGGCAGATTTGGTGTACAATATGTAACAACAATGGACATTCCAATGCCAATTGCCCTAACAAGGTAAGTTGTCAATTTTGTGGAAAAGATGGTCATGAAGCTAGAGACTGTTACTACCTGAAGGGTACACAGCAACGAGGTAACCCTCAGGCTTTGGATACATATTATGCTAGTACTTCAAATGCACCTAATAGAGAGGAAAATCGTATGACAAAGCCTAGATATAATAGACCATTGATGTGTTATCGTTGTGGTGAGTATGGCCATACGTAGAATAGGTCTTCCCTTCCGGAGGATGCACCTCCTTGTCAACATTGTCCCGAGGCCAAGGATCACTATACCAAAGACTGCCCAAGAAGTCGTCCTGCTCCAATCCACATGATTACAGTCTCACCACAAGAAGAAGGTATGACCACTCAGTCTTATGCTGTTTCATCCTCTGCCATACCCATGATGACTAGAGCCAGACAAGCAGCAACAATCGGTAGAGAGGAACAACAAGGATTCCAGGATAAAGAGGAGGGAAAGAAGGCTGGGTGCGCGGAAAGACCCTATAAAAGTTTCAGAAAAGGAAGATTATGAGCCTGAATGTAGAGATGATTTCCCCTTTTCAGATATACCTCAAGGGTGGACTAGTGAACATATTGCAGAATATATGCTAAATACCACTCCTGCATACAGTGGGGATGATTTCTCAAACAAGACTAGTCCTGAAACACTAGTTCAAGAAATAAATCTAGGGGATGAAGAGAACCCTCAAGTAGTCCACTTGGCCTCTTGGCTATGGCATTATCCTCCTTTACTGCAGAAGGTAACTTCTTTACTTTTTGCCTACAAAAATGTCTTTGCATGGTCCTACAAAGATCTAACAGGGATACCGGAGGAGCTTGGATTACACAGAATACCCTTAGTTGAGGGAGCCACACCTTCAAGAAGTAGGCCATATCGACTCAATCCAAAATATGTAGAGGCGGTAAAGTTGGAAGTTACAAAACTAGAAGCAGGTATAATTGTTCCAGTAGAACATTCCAGGTGGCTTTCTTCTATGGTTATTGTACCCAAGAAAAATAGTGGAAAAATAAGAGTTTGCGTTGATTTTTGTGCCTTAAATAAAGTGACTGTTCAAGATGGATTTCCTCAGCCCTTTTGAGAACAAGTACTTGAGGAAGTAGCTGGTCACACTTTGTATAACTTCCTAGATGGTTTCAGCAGCTACAATCAGATAGTGATTCATCCTGATGATAGGGACAAAACAGCCTTCGTTACTCCATGGGGCACTTATATTTATACGCGCATGGCTTTTGGTTTAAAGAATGCACCAGCTTCATTTAATAGAACAATGTATTTCATATTGGTCAAATGGTTGATAACCTTTTTACGTATTTTTATGGATGATTTTTCAGTATTTTCAGGCACAGATACAAGAACAACAGTTCAAGATTTCCATGATCACTTGAAAAATCTAAAAGAAATCTTTGAGTAGTGTCTCAAAACGGGTTTGAAGTTAAATCCTACTAAATGCCATTTTTTGGTCACTAAGAGCACACTTCTTGGTCACATAGTATCGACCAAAGGGATAACTGTTGATCCAGCAAAGATAATTGCAATCCTCTCGATGCCTATTCCACGAACTCCTAAGGAAGTACAAAGTTTCTTGGGCCATGCAGGATACCATAGAAGATTCATACGAATGTATTCAGAAATAGCTAAACCCTTATCAAGGCTTACAAGTAAGAATGTTCCTTTTTCTCATGGAATGCTGAAGCCGAGAAAGCATTTTGTGAACTGAAAGCGAGGTTATGTACTGCTCCACTTCTATGTGTTCCTAACTAGTCAGTGGAGTTTCATGTGCATACAGATGCCAGTCTTCATGCAGTTGGAGCAGTCTTGGCTCAACCATCATCACACAGAGTAGATCAACCTATTGCCTATGCTAGCAGATTGCTTACAAAACTACCGAAAGGGAAGGTTTGGCTATTGTATTCGCTCTTCAAAAATTCCGGCATTATCTCCTAGGTGTGCATTTTATAGTCATATCGGACCATCAACCCTTGAAGTACTTGATCAACAAGCCTAGAGTGGCTGGAAGGATTTGGAGATGGTTACTCCTGTTTCAAGAATTTAATTTTGATATTCATATTAAGCTAGGAAGAGAGCACTACATGGCAGATCAAGTCTAGAGGACCGCAATGAGCGAGAAGGCAATAGGTATTAATGATGAAGTGGTAGATAGTAATCTCTTCCTAGTGGCAATTCGGACTGATTGGTATGATGAAATTCTCCATTTTCTCACTACTCGAAAACTCCAGAAACAATTGACACCTATAGAAAAGAGAAGATTGCTCCTAAAAGGCAAAGCATATTCACTTATAAATGGGAACTTATATAGATATTGTCAAGATGATATCTTCAGAAAATGTGTTTACCCAGAAGAGGTAAACCTTTTGCTAGAGGCTGCACACAGTGAAGGACATCTAAAGGGGGAAGAATTGGCTCACAAGATCATCCACAAAGGACTATGGTGGCCTCATGTTTACAAAGATGCGATCAAATTTGCTAAAGAATATCACATCTGTGAGAGATATGCTCCTACGCCGACCAGGTTTAATTTTCAACCATTATTCATCTCCACAGGATGGCTACCTTTTGAAGGATGGGGTCTTGATTTTATTGGTCCGATCAGTCCAAATGGTCAACCGGTGAATAAGAAATATATTCTGATGGCCACATGTTATGCAACTAAGTGGATAGAAGCTAAAGCCACTATAGATTGCACGGCCTTGACAGTGGCTAAGTTTTTGTTTAAACATATTTTCTCAAGATTTGGTTGCCCACTTGAAATTACTAGTGATAGGGGCACTCACTTTTTAAATCAGTTGCTCCAATTCATCTTTGATAGGTATAAAATCTTTCACAAAAAATCATGTGCCTACTATCCAAGGGCAAATGGCCAAGCAGAGAGCTCCAATAAGATTTTGATCGGGCTCTTATGCAAATTATCCTTTGATCATCAAAGTTCTTGGTCACAAGCATTAATCAGTGCAATTTGGGGTTTCCGAACTACTAGAAGGGGGACCATTGGTGAAAGCCCATTCCGATTAGTATATGGTAAGGAGGCATTGGTCCCATTTGAATTTATTATTAGGAAGGAAATTGGAACCAGAATCATTGGGATCGAGCCTCCCATTAGAAGACTTGTGGCATTGGAAGAATATAGAGAAGTGGCCATGAGGAAACTACGGGTAAAGCAAGAGGAACGCAAACGGCTGCATGACAAGTATTTAAGGACTAATGAGATACAGGAAGGATCTTTGGTCCTAGTGCATCAGATTCCGTTGACATCCACCAAATTGGCACCTAAATGGATAGGGCCCTACAAGGTGAGTAAGGTACTACCACAAGGAGCAGTCCATTTAGAGGACTTGCACGGTGGAAGGTTGCCCTTGGTCAACATCTCCAGGGTGAAAACTTATTTAAAGTAATGCAAGGAGATGGAATTCATTCACTCTATATACCATAGTTCTTTTCATTTTTCTGCAGATCATTTTCTTTACTGGAATAAGCAAATAGTTGATTTATTGCACCGGGACAATGCAAAGTCTTGATGCGGGGGACTGTAAAGCCGGCGAAGTCTCATTTTGAACAAAGGAGAGAAGGTCGCGTCTTTCCAGAGGAAAATTAGTGCAGCCAAGTATCGAAACACGACTGGAATAACTCAAAAGAAGTTCGCAAATTCAGCACCTTTTTGGAAAAATTTCGGTATCTTTCCGGTGAGCACTCACAAGTCAGAATTTTGGTCAATTGGTTGACCGAGCTCATAATTCGGCACTATTTTGGTGGAATTTCTGGTGAGTACTTCGGTGGAAGGAACTCATAACTCGTAAGAATTTCGCAAATTCGGCACCGTTTCGACAGAATTTCGGTAACCTGTGGTGCGCATTTCGGTGACATATCAGAACCTTGGTCAACTGGCTGACCAAGATCACCAGAACCAGAATTACTGTATGAACTCTAGTGAATGACAAATTTTTGGGTGACTCTGTTTGAAGCGGCAGACACCCCTAAGAACGCGCAAGGCATTTCGACGTTACAATTACAGAATCTATGAATTTCGAGCTGAACCATTGTCATATGCACTCTGAGGGCCAATTAAAACACCTTAAAGGATGTAGTTGAACAGATATTATAGGTGGCGCCCATCTAAGTAGGTGAAGTATACGACAGTAAATGTGTCAACGATTACGGAATCAAAGGTAAAGTATACGGTAGTGAGTCAACAATTACGGAATCAAAGGACGATCAGATTTGGCGCAACAACCTATTTCCGTTCCTGGAGTCTATAAAAGGCTGTGTTCCATAACTACAGAAAACAAAAAAGATTATTGCTCGGGAGCAAGGAAGGAGAAGAAGAGAGAAAGAGACTAAAGAGGGGGACGGAAGAGGGAGACCGAGGAGGGAGTAAGAGGAAGAAGGGAACCGTGATACCAGTTTAGAGTCACGTCTAAAAGACCCATCTCTGTGCACCGGTGTTGCGAGCTCACTATTGGAAATTACTCTGTAGTGATGATGATACAGAGCGGGATTTTCCAATGATGGCCATTGACATTATGGTGTGATTGAGGGTCGGGAGTGTTGTCTATGCTTAAGTTACCAGTCGTTCGGAGATATCTATTGTTATTCATTGTATTGTTGAAATTTAAGATTATGTCCTCTCAATACTTCCTCTTCCTATACTCCAAATATAAATGTTTTACTTCAGAACCTCTGTTATTCTCCGTCTAGTTGTGTCATATTTTGTGACTTGTATATCATGGTAACAAACTGATTAGAACACTGTTGTGGCATTGTTTCGGTTCCTTATCTGTGAGCACTGTCCGTTTTCTTTCTACAGAGGGCCTACACACAAAAATGTTACGGGGTATACTTCCCTAAGGAAGAAATCCCCTTGAGTAGACGGAGGCTGAATGTTGTATTCCTGCATAGAGTCCCCAAATCCCATCTACAATGTTGTAGGAGTATTCTTGGCTCAACAATCATCACACAAGATTGATCAACCTATCTCCTATGCTAGCAGATTGCTTAACAAAGAAGAAAGGATTTACAACACAATCAAAAGGGAAGGTTTGTCTATTGTATTTCCTCTTCAAAAGTTTCAATATTACCTCCTAGGTGTGCATTTTATTGTCATATCTGATCATCTACCTTTGATGCAAAATTCCCAAAACACTTAATACCTATAGAAAAGAGACGATTACTCTTTAAAGCCAAAGCATTCTCACTTATAAATGGAAATTTGTATACATATTTTCAAGATGGTATCTTGAGAAAGTGTGTTTATCAAGAGGAGATAATCCTTTTGCTTGAGGGAGCACACAATGAAGGGCATCTAAAGGGTGAGGATTTGGCTCACAGAATCATCCACAAAGGACTATGGTGGCCTCATATCTACAAGGATGTGATCAAGTTTGCTAAAGAATGCAACATCTACTAGAGATGTGCTCTTAGACCCACTAGATTGAATTTTCAACCATTAGTCATCTCTATAAGATGGCTACCAACGCTAGGGTCTTGATTTAATTGGACCAATCAGTCCAATTGGTCAACCGGGATTAAGAAGTATATTTTGATGGCCACCTGTTATGTAACTAAATGGATAGAAGCTAAAGCTACTGTGGACTTCACGACCTTGATAGTGGCCAAGTTTTTCTATAAACGTATTTTCTCAAGATTTGTTTGCCCACTTGAAATCACTAGTGATAGGGGCACACACTTTGTAGATCTTTTGCCCCAATTTATCTTTGACACATACAAGGTTTTTCACAAAAAGTCATGTGCCTACTATCCAAAGGCCAATGGCTAAGCGAAAATCTCCAACAAGATTTTGATTGGGTTGTTGGACAAACTATCCTTTCACCATCACAGCTCTTGGCCACAAGCATTGATTGGGGCAATTTGGGCTTTCAGAAGTACAAGAAGGGGAACCACTCACGAGAGTTCGTTTCACTTAGTATATGGTAAAGAGGCATTGGCACCATTTGAACTTATTATCAAGAGAGAAATTGAAGCTAGAACCATGGGAATTGGACCTCTGATTAGAACACTGGTGGCATTAGAAGGATACAGAGAAAGAGCTATGCAAAAACTTCCGATAACATAAGAAAAGCGCAAAACATTGCACGATAGGTATCTTAGGTCTTATGAGGTATAGGAAGGATCCTTGATTTTGGTGCATCAAACCCCATTAGATTCAACTAAACTGGAACCCAGATAGATGAGACCATACAAGGTGATAAAGGTATTACCACAAGGATTAGTTCATCTAGAAGATTTGCAGGGTGAGAGGATGCCCCTAGTCAACATCTCCAAGGCAAAGAAGTACCTGAATTAATTCAAGCTAGAAGAAATTCACTCACTCTACATATGGTATTTCATTCAATTTGTTTCAAGTCCTTGTAGTTGATTTTGGTTTCATTTAGATTTAGCTCCTCTCATATCCTCTTCAACGAAAAATGGGCGCCCATGTGGTCTAGCTTCACCGATTTGGAAAGCCTTTCGAACTGCTAGAGTTTAAATCCCGTGGACGGCGATCAACGACGGAAAAGAATTTTCGATTTTTGCTTTATTAAAAGCAGCATGCGAGAGCTTCCGTTTTTTTTTCTCTCCACATAGCGGCCATTTTCGCAATCCTATTAGAGATCCTAGTTTTATGCTTTTAAATAGTGCTTTTGGATTGGTCTCAAAACTATATAAGGAGGACATACTCATTGTTATTGGACATATTCAAGAACTCAAGGATCCATGAAGAGGAAGGACTTGAAGGAAGGTCTTGGAGGTTCAACTTATGAAGAGGAGGCTATCTCCACATCTTGGTGGTGACTCTTCTCATATGCTTAGAGGAGGCTCTACACATACTTAGTAGAGGGTTTTTGAACATTATTATCTTGACGACTTTATGATCTATGATGATTTGTTAACTCGTATCTTTCTATTATTTCCATAATATTTGCATGGAGACATTATTATGAATGAATTGTATAAGAACTTATTATTATGAATTTTCAATGTTCTTTTATTTCTTTCTCTCCAATTTTCACACATCTCTCTTATTTCGAATCTCTCTTATGATGTTAATGAATTGTACAAGTGATTTGATTTATGATCTCATCCGATTATTGGTGAGTATCTATATTTGAACTCTACCTCTTAAGTTGCCCGAAGCACCCTGCATGTACGGTCTATTTGGAACACTAGCAGTTGGCCTGATCCACCCAACTGAGCCGTTCATGATAAGTGAACCCGATGTGAAATTGTTCCACGGCATTTGGCAATTAGGAGGTACAATCTCAAGCCAATTCCAGGTATTTATATTCTACTTTTACATTCATTATATAAGTGAACAATGGGAAAAAAGGGTATTGCAAAACACACCACACAAGACATAGATTCAAGTGTGAAAGCATTGATTGAAAAGAAATTTTTAGAATATGATGAGAAATTTAACGAGATGAAAACACTTATCCAATCAAAGGTTGAAAAAGTATTATCTCTAACTCAAGACTTAGATGATTTCTTTGAAGATAATAAAACATAATGTAAACTGTTAAAAGAGATGATTGATCATGAAGTAAAAAATTTAAAAGAAAAGTTTGAAATTTTATTCAATCAAGTAAAAAAAAATCAATCATGCAAGTGTGAACATGAACATCAAGTACGAGTCAAAAATATGTCTACTCAAATTCTTGATCAAAAATATCCATCTGAACATAGAAGATCTACCCCTAGAGCTACACAGAGAAGATTAAATCGACCTATAAGATGCTTTTGGTGTGATTAATTTGACCATATGTTTTGGAATTGCAATGCATATGAGAATGCTTGTAGACTTAAATTGGTTGCTACATTTGAAAGAAAAATTTGTGATTATCGTGCATTTACCTTTGCGCTTGAATGTAGGAAGAGGTGGAATTAAAGCATATTTTGATCAAACAAAATCAAAGCCAAGATCATTTAAAAAACTTAAAGAACAATGGAAACCAAAGAGATATGATGATAAGAAATCTTTTGAGCAAGAAACTATGATATAAATTGAGAATCAAGTTAAATGTTTTGAAAAATTGAACAAATCAAGTTGCATAAACAAAAAGTTGAACAAATTTTGCAAGAAAGATTGGAAGAGGATAAACAAGAATATGAAAAGTCCATACAATTGAAACAGAAACATGATGAATATTATGTAGTATGCAATCCAAAGTTTCTAGAAAATGACAAATTATTTGATCACAAAAAGGTTAAGAATTTGAAAGTTCAAATGAGCCATAGAAAGCTGCTCTACATACACCTTTGACATGTTTCGGAATTTAAATTTTGGTTTTGGTCGAAGACTCTTAAGAGGGAATAAAGTTTTACTACATTCGATGAGAAATATAGATATCTGATTTGGAGGTGATCGATCATGTCTTATAGAATTATCAATATGCAAAAGCTCCAGATGTACGCGATTGGGTAGAGGAGAAAACATATTAAAAAACTTAGATTCGTAAGAATGCTGAAGTAAACGAGGGTCCCATGATTTTCAACCCATTTTATTTCCTCATATACTGTGTTGTTGAAATTCAAAAATGAATACATTCCCCTATGAGCAAGTTTTCATTACTAAAATAGACCATGTTACTAAAAACTATGAAAATAGTGTATAGAATCTCTTCTACACTATTTCCACCCATGCTTGTCCATTATTTCTAAACTAGTTATTGTGTTCTTATATCTATTCCAAGGATCTTTATTTGCTATATGTGAATCAACTTTGAGTTTGATTGAAGTCGTATTTTGATAGTTATGATATGTGCAATATAGACTCTTGCTTTCAAACACGAGCTAGAAATGCCTTGTGTACCTACACATTCTAGGAGTCATACCAAATTGCATGAATATCCACCTAGCGTTTGAGGGTATACATAATTCTATAAATAGAGACCTTCATACCTGCAAAGTAAAGCAAATGAGTTACTTATGTGAAAATGAGTATGGAGTTTTGCCAATAATTCTCCCCCTATCAAGAAAGAATTAGAAGAGCTTTCCTAAACAACCAATAAATAATTCCAACTTTATGAAGAGCGAGCACATGGTGTAATGATCATCCCACTCGCCTAGATGTACATGTGGTATGTGGAGAAGGCAAAGGAAGCACATCAAGCATGGGAAATATTGGAGAACATCTTTGGTCCTCACAAAAAACACAATAAATTGGCTCTCAAGATGAAATTGTATGGAATTTGACTTCATCCCAATGAGCGCATTGTATCACCTATAAATAGGATAAAAAGCATACTAATTTAGTTTCTATCTCTTTAACCTCTAGTGCCAAAGAAAGAAAGAATCGCAATGCTCTTGAAGGCTATCCGAAAATCCTCTGTAAAGGATGAAGAGTTGCATATGGTATAATTATCATCAAACTCGCCACATGTACGTATAGTATGTGGACAAGGCAAACTCTCTTTAACCTCTAGTGCCAAAGAAAGAAAGAATCGCAATGCTCTTGAAGGCTATCCGAAAATCCTCTGTAAAGGATGAAGAGTTGCATATGGTATAATTATCATCACACTCGCCACATGTACGTATAGTATGTGGACAAATCAAGCGTGGGGAATATTGGAGAACATATTTGGTGCTCACAAAAAGCATTATAAAAAAGCTCTCGAAATGAAATTGTATGAACTTTGAATTCATCCTAATGATTGTATTGCATCACTTATAAATCGGATAAAATTCATAGTAAAGTAGTTTCAGTCTCTTTAATCATTCATGCCAAAGAAAGAAAGAATAGAAATACTCTTGAAGGAAATCCTCAAATCCTTTGTTACTGTAGTTACTACCTTGAACTAAAAAGGACACTATTTCAACACTAAAGGATGTAATATAATCTAAACACGATGAAGGAAAAAGCATTGAAAAACTAAAATATCATGGGTATATTGTACTACCTAAAAATAAAATGTATAGCATATGTGGATGGAATAAACATGTCACCAATGATTGCTTAAACAAAAACGAAAATGCATAGGACATAGAACTTACCAGGAAGTTGCTTTAGCAAGCAAAGAAGGTTCAACAAAGGGGCGAACTATCTGGGAAAAAGGTGAAATTCCTTGCAAGAAACTAGAATGATGTTGAAAACACCTAGTATGGTAACTACTATTGTAAATGCCCAATGTGGCATTCAACAATGTAACTTGTTTTCCTATGCTAGAGCAAAGCGGAGGAGCAGTAACTAGCTTTCCTTGTCATATAAATTATTTAGAGTACCTTCTATGAGATGACCTTTTGTCACGTGATGAATTGACATGGCAGAAGATTATGTGCATCTAAACCTTCCATAAACTTAATCATCATAAAATCCCAATTGGATAGATCTTGTATATGCATCTCTATAGATTCAATGAGAAAAGCGGGCCATATTTTGTTCTAATTGTACATACAGTTTTTTCTCTCTCCTTATATATTTGAGAGATTACACCTCATAGTCATTCTATGCTCTACTTCTCTATGTTGAGAAAGAGAGATCTTCAATGATCATGTTCAAGACCTATTTGCAAGGAGGTCTTATTGGCCACTCGGATTATATGACTATGAGTCTTACAAAGCATTGTTAAAGGGCATCGAGAAGCTCATGGCTAGAAAATGGAGAACCACCAATCATGGAAATATTGGTGTTGTCTACTCATTCTTCTTTTTTAGTATCTCATTGTCATCAAAACAGATTGTCCAGCCATTATAGTGCTCTAATTTTAAGTATTGTAGCATCATTAGATTGCTTGATTTTGAGATTTAAACTAAAATGCTTAACATCCTAATTAAATGTGTTGCTTATGCATGGTAGTTCTTCAATGCTATCACGTTTCTAGCAATACTTGAGTTGACTCCAGTTAACTAGGACACTTTGTGCACATGTAGTTATATGGCAAACACATGGATTGTAAGTATCCACCTGCCTAAGAACACATTCCAATAGAGAGAGCTATATATAGAGGCATTTTGGTTGGAAGGAGATTCATCTCTCTAGAACGTGGTGATTGTAATCTTCGTTATCTTACATTGGTATCATAGATTGGATGTAAAACTTCATGCATACAAATAGGATGATTTGGACTATTTTTGTTTGATTGTTTCACAAGACATGATAGCAATCAAATAAAGTCAAAAGAAACTGAAACTAATTGAACTTCAAAAGTTCAAAAGAGGGTTAAATTTTCCAAACTTCTAAAAGCCATATAAATTTGGAAGTTTCCACATTGATTTCATCCTAGCGATTTGATGAAACCAATTGAATTTTAAACATTCAATATATGGATGCTAGCTTCCATGGCTGCATCCTTGGTAATGATGCAAAATCTTATGAAAATGGGAAAACTTTTAAAGAAACTCCTTTTAGGACTTAAAAACTATTATTGGATTCATTTAAGCTAGTTATGGCTTAAGAGGAAACCTAAGTCAAAGTGATCTTTAGGAATTAAGACACTTCCTAAAGATAGGCCAATAAAGTAAATAGTATGGTTAACTATTTCATTAGTTAGAAAGGAATATCTTTTGGCCAAGTTAATTTTAAAGCAATGACTCCTTTCTAAATGTCAAGAATTTCTTTTGAAGATCATTCCAATAAAGCAAAAGACTCCAAGATCAATCATTTGCTTAGTACTATTTGATTCCATGGAAGGAGTCTCAAGTTCTTTAAAGAATTACTGATTGGCAAAGGAGTATGGAGTTTTGCCAATACTTCTCCCCCTATAAAGTAAGAACTTTCCTAAACCACCAATAAATAATGCCAACTATATGAAGAGCTAGCACATGGTATAAGTGTCATAACACCCGACTACATGTACATGTGGTATGTGGACAAGCCAAAGGAGGCACATCCAGCTTCGAAAATATTGAAGAACATCGTTGGTGCTCCCAAACAACACAAAAACATGGCTCTCAAAGTCAAATTGTTTGGAATTCTACTTCATCCCAATCAATGTATTACATCACTTATGAATAGGATAAAAAGCATATTACACTATTTTGTATCTCTTTAATTTCTAGTGCCAAATAAAGAAAGGATAGCAATACTCTTGAAGGCTACCCCAAATCCTTTTTAAATATAGTTACAGCCTTGAAATAAAAAGGAACCTAAAGGCAGTAATAAAATCTTAACAACAAGAAAAGAAAAATCGTTGAAAACTCAAAATATCATACGTGTATGGTAGTACCTACAAACAAAATGTATAGCATATGTGCATGGAATTAGCCTTTTTCCAAAGATTTCTTACACAATAGAAAACGCACATGACATGACACTTACCAACAAATTGCTTTACCAAGCAAAAGAAGTTCAACAAAGGTGAAAAAATTCCCAATGTGGCATTCAAGAATGTAACTTGTTTTCCTATGATACGGGAAAGGAGAGAAGTTGTAACCTCCTTTTCCTTGTCATATCAATCCTTTAGAGTACCTTCTGTTAGATGACCTTTTGTCACATGTTGATTTGACATGGCAAAAGATCATGTGCATCTAAACCTTTAAACAACTTAATCATCATTAATTCGTAGGTGGAAAAATCTTATATATGTACTCTACAGTTTCAATGAAAGAAGTGGGGCACTATTTTGTTCTACTTGAACATATGGTTTTTTTCTCTCTCCTGTTTATGACTATGAGACTTACAAAACATTGTTGAAGGGCATCAAAAAGCTCGTAGCTAGAAAATATATAATCACCAACCATGCAAATATTGGTTTTGTCGATTCATTTGTACTTTTTATTATCTCATTGTCATCAAAATAGATTTTCTGGCCATTACGGTGCTCTAAATCTAAGTACTCTAGCATTAGTGGGTTGCTTGGTTTGAGATTTAAACTAAAAACACTTAGCATTCAAATTACATGTGTTGCTTATTGTTGGTAGACATAGAGAACTTCTTGTCATTCAATGCTATCACTTTTCTAGGTATTTAGTATAAGAAATATGTTAAACTACAATATTTTCTAAATCTTTTCATGTATACATGGAGACCTTTCATCTATTGCGCTTTGAGATATAGTTATATCAAATCACTATAGTGTTTTGTGCATTGTTTTTTTTTTAAGACTACATGGAAGCCTAAGGCCACATTACAACATTCGAAAGATCACTTAGGATTTAGAAAATACTTCCAAAAACTTCCTATAAAAGTGGGTAACTAGCACTTCATTATCTTTGAGTAGATTATAGAAAATGGGGATGAATCTTTTCTAAGATCCAGGATTGAGTCTACACAGGATAATATGAACATGACTAGGAGATGTGTGAAGAGATGGATAGGTATGTGCTTGAAGATGAAGAGGTGTTGCAAAATCCTTGATCTACACCAGCCAAATGAACTCCAGGAGTATATGGTGGGCCCTTTTAGCTTGCCAATGGATGTATTAGACACCCTATGTACCTTGGAAGATTACTCTCAAAAGATAGATCAAAACAGATAAGTTGGAGTTAGCTGAGAGGTGAAAACTTGCTATTCTTGGTTCATACACCTGTCCAGTGTTTTACATAATTCTCTGAGCACAGCAGCAATTAGCTTAATTCCTCTTGGGGAAGTCTATATAACTTAAAGAGCTAACTTTCAAGAGTAATAGCATCAAAAATAATAAACCACACACTGAGAATGAGTTTTAACAAGTGATGACATCATCCCGATTTTCACGGGCTGCGACAGTTTGAGACTAGTGAGCAGAAAAATCAACATAACTCAACATTTAGGAATCCAATGATTATGACAATTTGTATGGTTATACTAGACTGCACTCTGAATCCAACAAGCTTTAAATCATTGAATTTGGATAAGTAATTACTGAGAAATGGCTCTGACAAGATGAGTGAAAAAGTCGGGTACCTAACAGAGAAGTGAAGATGAACAAACCGTGTTGACTTCAAATGAACATAACTGAAGATTGCAACATCCAAATGACATGAAAATTTGTGAGCATATATTAAACTTATAGAGCTAGCGTTATCAAGTTAAATCACTAAAAATGATGCACCAAGCTCAGAGAAAACATCTGTGCAAGCTGACTGAGAAAACTGAGAGTAATGGCAGTGAGTAGAACACTTCACAAGAACATGGAAAGATGAACTCAAATAATCATGAAAATGAAAGTATATTGCTTGTACAATACAATGACTTACTGATACATATGTGTGCCTTGTAATCACACCTTGATATGGCATAAAGCTCAGCTCTTGGAGGTCTTCACATAGGTCTCCCTAACCATGACTAAAACTGCCATCTATTTATAGTTGAGTTTGGGAGGCTAACTTCCCTCAATCACTCTCCAATCAATCAATGATTGATTTGATTCTCTATGTACCACAAATCACAAATTTGTGGCTCCTCTTTCCCTTTTTGATCATGTGGACTCAACCACTTAAGATTCTCTTACTTTTACATTAAGTAAAGTCTTCAAACGTTATAAGAGGTAGTTCACAAGTGAGCTTTGCACAGTCTTCATTTTAAGGCTTTTTCTATGACTTTGTGGGACTCAAGCCAATACTTAGGCTTGTCATAGACTTGCTCCAACAGCTCCCCCTCAAGCCAAGTATGCTTGAGGTCTTCAATCTTCCAAGATTACCTGCAAACCTATCATAGCCTTGAATTTGCAAAGCTTTGTACCATCCAATGCTTTGGTTAGAATATCTGTACATTGTTGATGAGTGGACACATATGATATTTGAATCTCTTTGCTTAGAACCTTCTCTCGTACATAGTGATAACGAACTTCAATATGAATGAATCCTCTTTGTTTGAGTCTTCTGTGTAGTTATTGTAGTCTCTCCTTCCTTTGTAGCCTCCTTGATAGTTTGAATGATTGTAGTTGTTGTAGTTGCCATGATAGTTGTTGAACCTTCCTCTTGAATAGCCATAACTTCCTCTATTGTATCCTCTTCCTCTTTGATTCCTGGAATTCCTAAAGCAATTTTCAGTTGTATGATTAGTTAATCCACAAATAGAACATGAGTTGGAGTCCTGGGATCTCCCCCTGACTTGTCTACCTCCTCTTCCTCTACCTCTGCCATGTCTTCCTCTACCTGCATAGTTAGCTTGATATGTACCTGCTTCATCATCCACTTTCTTTGCCTTTCCTTTGTTATCTTTAGACTTGCTTTTATCTGTGTATAAAGCTGAAGATTGATTACCTTTAGAGCTTTCTCCATTTTTTATAAGCTTTGCCTCTTGAGTAAGTAGTTGTCCAATGAGTGTGTTGAAATCAGGTTATTGCATGTCCATGTACAAATCCATAGCTGTGGTGAATGCTTCCCACTTGTCATCTGCCTTCAAGCCATTGATTACCTGCCTTACAATTTGCTCTTCATCTATTACCTCTCCAATACTTCCCAACTGATCTGCTATGTCCTTGAGCTTTGTGACAAAATCAGTCACATTTTGTTTGGGAGCCTTCTTGAGAGTTGTGAAATCCAGCCATAATTGATGCTTCCTAGCTTTAGTACTTGAAGAAAAGAAAGCTTCAAGTGCATCCCACACTTCCTGAGATGTCTTACAACTTCTAATGTGAGGCAACAAAAAATCTGAGATAGAGTTGAGGAGATAAGACCTTGCAAGTGCATCCTTGGAGCACCATGTGCTTAATCTTTCTTGCTCTTCTTGTGTTGGTTGACTTTTGTTCCTGAAACTTGGCATAACTTCATCTCCAGCCACATAACCATATAAACTTCTACCTTGGAGATAAGCTTCCATTCTTAGTGACCAAGCTGAGCAGTTACCTCTATCTAATTTGTCAATTGATGAAGGAAATCCATCTGCCATGTTGTCCAACCTTGCTCTGATACCACTATGAAGAGATGGATAGGTATGTGCTTGAAGATGAAGAGGTGTTGCAAAATCCTTTATCTACACCAGCCAAATGAACTCCAGGAGTATATGGTGGGCCCTTTTAGCTTGCCAATGGATGTATTAGACACCCTATGTACCTTGGAAGATCACTCTCAAAAAGATAGATCAAAACAGATAAGTTGGAGTTAGCTCAGAGGTGAAAACTTGCTATTCTTGGTTCATACACCTGTCCAGTGTTTTACATAATTCTCTGAGCACAGCAGCAGTTAGCTTAATTCCTCTTGAGGAAGTCTAGGTAACTTAAAGAGCTAACTTTCAAGAGTAATCTCATCAAAAATAATAAACCACACACTGAGAATGAGTTTTAACAAGTGATGACATCATCCCGATCTTCACGGGCTGCTACAGTTTGAGACCAGTGAGCAGAAAAATCATCATAACTCAACATGTAGGAATGCAATGATTATGAAAACTTGTATGGTTATACAATACTGTACGCTGAATCCAACAAGCTTTAAATCATTGAATGTGGATAAGTAACCACTGAGAAATGGCTCTGACAAGATGAGTGAAAAAGTCGGGTACCTGACAGAGAAGTGAAGATGAACAGACCCTGTTGACTTCAAATGAACATAACTGAATATTGCAACATCCAAATGACATGAAAATTTGTGAGCATATCGTAGACTTATAGAGCTAACTTTACCAAGTTAAATCGCTGAAAATGATGCACCAAGCTCAGAGAAAACATCTCTACAAGCTGACTGAGAAAACTGAGAGTAATGGCGGTGAGTAGTACACTTCACAAGAACATGGAAAGATGAACTCAAATAATCATGAAAATGAAAGTATATTGCTTGTACAATACAATGACTTACTGATACATATGTGTGCCTTGTAATCACACCTTGATATGGCATAAAGCTCAGCTCTTGGAGGTCTTCACATAGGTCTCCCTAACCACGACTAAAACTGCCATCTATTTATAGTTGAGTTTGGGAGGCTAACTTCCCTCAATCACTCTCCAATCAATCAATGATTTATTTGATTCTCTACCTACCACAAATCACGAATTCGTGGCTCCTCTTTCCCTTTTTGATCATGTGGACTCAACCACTTAATTCTCTTACTTTTACATTAAGTAAAGTCTTCAAAAGTTACAAGAGGTAGTTCACAAGTGAGCTTTACATAGTCTTCATTTTAAGGCTTTTTCTATGACTTTGTGGGACTCAAGCCAATACTTAGGCTTGTCATAGACTTGCTCCAACAAGATGCTACTTTCATATATACATTGGGTTTCTCAAAAATATAAGCAAGTTGATCCTTGCTATATAATAAAGAAGCATTTGAGCATATAGATAATTCAATAGATGCAAACTTTCATACCTGGAAAATTAAAAGGAAAGATTTACTAATGTGCAAAGTACAATGGAGTTTCACCAATTATGTTCCCCCTATCGAGTGAGAATCAGAAGAGCTTTTCTAAACCACCAAGAGATAATGTCAAATTTATGAAGAGCAAGCATATGCTATAATTACCACCACACTCACCAATAGCTACATATACTATGTGAAGGAGGCAAAGAAGGGACATCAAGCTTGCAAATGTTGGATAACATCTTCGGTGCTCACACAAAGTACAACAAAATGGCTCTCAAAATGAAATTCTATGATCTTTGACTTCATCCCAATGCGTGTATTGCATTAATTATAATTAGGATAAAAAGCATAGTAAGATAGTTGCGTCACTTTAATCTCTTTAATACTCTTGAAGCCTATTCCCAAATCCTTTGTAAATATATTTTTTACTTTAAAATAAAAAGGAACTTATTCCAATAGTAAAGGATTTAATAAAATCTTCATAACAAGAAGAGAAAAGGATTTAAAAACCAAAATATCATAGGTATATGGTAATACATACAACCAAGATTCGTAGCATATGTAAATGGAATAACGATGCTGCTAAAGATTTCTTAAGCAAAAGAGAATGCGTAAGCCATGAAACTCACTAAGAAATTGCTTTAACAATGAAGAAAATTTGAACAAAGGGCAAACTATCTGGAAAAGACTTGAAATTCCTTGCAAGAAACTTGAATGATGTTGAAATGACCTTATATGGTAACTAATTCCATAAATGCCCAATGTGGTTTCCAACAATATAACTTGTTTTCCTAAGCTCAAAAAAAGGCGAGGAGTTGTAACCATCTTTTCCTTGTCATACAAGTCCTTTGGAGTACTTTCTTTGAAATGAATTTTTTCATATGATGATTTGACATGGCAGACGATCATGGATATTTTAACCTTTCACAAACTTAATCATCATAAACTCCCAGGTGGATAGATCTTGTATATGTATCTCTAGATTTTCAAGTAAAGAAGCGGGACACTCATTTGTTCTACCTGTACATATGCATTTATCTCTCTCCTTGTCTATTTGAGGGTTGCGACCGTATAATCATTCTACATTGTGCTTCTCTATATTGAGAAAGAGAAGTCTTCAATGGTCATGTTCAAGAACTCTTTATGAGGAGGTCTTATTGGCAACTCGGATCATATGACTATCAGACGTAGAAGACATTCCACAAGGGCATCAAAAAGTTTGTAGTCAGAAAATTGAGACCCATTAGCCATACAAATATTGGTGTAATTGATTTATTAGTCCTTTTCTATATGTCATTGTCATCGAAATGCATTGTATGGCCATTATGTCGCTCTAATATCAAGTATTATAGGATTACTCGATTGCTTGGATTTGAGATTCAAATTAAAACCATTTAGCTTCCTGATTACGTGTTGCTTATGCTTGTTAGACATAGAAAACTTCTTGTTCTTCAATGCTATCAATTTTCTAGCAGTACAATGTACGCAATAGTTTAAATTCTTGTTCTTCAACGGTACCAATTTTCTAGCAATACAATGTAACCAATAGGTAAAATTGTGAGAAAATCTACCACATTTTCGAGATCATTTCATGTCTACATGGCGAACTTTCATGTATTGCACTTTGAGATATACTTATGTAAAATCACTATAGTGTTTTATATAGTGTTGTTTTTGGAAGTCTGCATGGCATCCTAAGCCCACATTTGAACATATGAGAGATCACTAAGGAATTAAAGAATACTTAAGATAACTTGCCGTAAATATGGATAACTAGGACTTCATTATCTCTGAGCAAATAGTACAAAACTAGGATCAATGTTTTTAAAGATCCACGATTGAGACTTACACAGTAAAATACGAAGACGAATCGTAGATGCTACATGCATATATACATTGGGTCTCTCAAACGCATAAACAAGTTGCTCCTTGCTATATAACAAAAGAAGCAAACCACTTGGAGATACTCCGAGCGTGCTGATAGCTCTTTTCTGAATCTATAATGGAGGCATATTTATGTTTTCTTGCTCTCGTTATAATATTTAGTCTATAGTCAAGTAGGATTGAGAATTTGATTGTCCGTATCGTTAAAGATACACTACCCGATGCAGCAACTATATTTTCTTATAAAGTAATCCTAGTACGATAAATTCGAAAATAGCTCTTTATTGGTCATGCTCAAGAACTGTTTACGCGGATGTCTTATTGCTAACTCGGATTATATGACTCGTAGTCAGAGAATGTGGCTGTTGTCGATTCAATGATCATTTTCAGTATCTGATTGTCATTGAAAAGGATTGTCCGGTCATAACATTGCTCAAATTTCAAGTACTGTAGCTTTAAAGAAAGAACAATATATGAACAGTAAGGCTAATCTACTACACTCCTATTGTTTGCTTTGTTTTGATATTTTGACAGTATCAAATAACAACTCAGGGAGAAGCTTCAATCGGATGCGGAAATTATTATAAAACAACGAAAAATATCCCACATCAATTAGTATGTCCAATATTCTGTACTCTGCTTTCTTGTCACCGAAACTGGAGCTATGGCAGTAAACCTACATGAGAAAACTCCTCTACATACACCTTTGACATGTTCCGGAATTTAAATTTTGGTTTTGGTCGAAGACTCTTAAAAGAGACTAAGGTCTTCCTACATTCAGTGAGAAAACTATTTAGGTTATTTTCAGGTGATCGATCATGTCTTATAGAAAGATTCATATCCATAAGCTCTAGATGTACGAGATTGCGTAGAGGAAAAAAGATCTTGAGAAACTTAGATTCGTAAGAATGATAAGGTCAACAAAATGTCTTTCATATGATTTTAAAACCATTTCATTTCCTTATAACTTGTTCAAATTCAAAAATGAGTACATTCTCCTATAATCCAGTTTTGATATATGATCAAAATAGACCATTTTACTGCAAACTATCAAAATAGTATCTCCAATCTCTTCTACACCATTTCTATCTCTGCTTCTCCTCTATTTCTAAACTAGTTCTTACGTTCTTATATCTATTCCAAGGATTGTTGTTTGGTATATGTGTATCAACTTTGATTTTCATTGAAGTCGTATTTTGCAAGTTATGATATCTGGAATATAGACTCTTTCTTTGCAACACCATATAGACTCTTTCTTTGTAACACCAGCAAGAGATGTGTTGTGTACCCACATATTCTAAGATTCATATCAAATTGCTTAAATGTTTGGAGGGTATGGATAAATCTATAGATTCAAACTTTCATACGTGCAAAATAAAAGCAAAAGAATTAGTAATGTGCAAATGAGTATGGATTTTTGCCAATAATTCTCCCACTATCAAGCAAGATTTTCACTACAACATATCAAGGGCATACCGACGTTGCCCATACCGACGGTAATGCCTCGGCGTCGGTATGACCATTGAAAATGCTTGAAAAACCACGGATGCAATATCGACGGTCATCTAATCGTCGATATATAGGCGTCGGTATGAGCGCTGTTGGTGCATTTTACCCAAGCCTACATGCTTGATATATTTGATATTATCCTCATTTGTAATTCACATGAGTAGTCATGTGAACACCTCTTGTAAAAGAGTACATTTTATCTTTTGTAAATGGAAAAAGAAAAAAGGAAAAGGTTGGCTTACCTTATGCATGATGTAAAAACAAACTCATGGCTCTAACTACTAAAATCACGAATTTTTGAGCTGAAGGAATATAATCTCTGTTTTGTTCTCTGCTATACTCACTCAGAGCAGTACCTTCAGAAGGTCATATCTCAAGTTTTACTGAACCTTTTTCCATTTTTTAAAGTGCGTTGGATAGCGTTTACTGTCTAGTTTGTACTTATAAATTTTCATGGTCATTGCATTAATATTTTGGGAGCTATATGCATTTTACTGCTCACTGGTCTATCTCTGCAGAGCCCCGAGAATTGTGGGAATGTTCCAGAAATTGATGAAACTTGTTCTCAGTGCTCAGTCCATCATTTGAAGTGTTTTAACTTGGATTGCGAAGCTTGCTAAGTCTATTTGCTATGACCAAAAGGAATGTTTCTAATTCCTTCCAGGTTGAGAGCACTGTTCATTTTTTCTAGCAGGTGTATGTCCAAAAATAGCAAGTTTTGGGAGCTAGTCATTTCGCAACTAGTCTGTCTTGACTTAAACTTTTGGGATACATGTTCCAAAATACTTGGCTGATATTTTGGTGGATTTAGGAAGCTGAAAGGGTCTTCTAATCATCTCTGAAGTCTCAGTTGGCTGGTGTGAAGCTGGTTGTGGCAGCACCAACTCATCTTTGGATTGCATCCACCATCTCTCTTCATAGTGGTATCAGAGCATAGTCAAGCAACATGGGAGATTGATTTCCATCAACAATTGACAAATTGGATCGAAACAACCACCCGGCATGGTCTCTAAGGATGGAGGCTTACCTTCAAGGGAGGAATCTATATGGATTCATATCCGGAGATGAAGCAATGCCAACCATGAGGAACAAAGGGCAGAAATCACATGAAGAAGTGGAAGGACTTTCGAATTGGTATTCGAAGGATGCACTTGCAAGGTCCTATATTCTAAACTCAATCTCTGATTTTCTTTTACCTCATGTCAAGGGATGCAAGACATCAAGAGAGACCTGGAATGCACTTGCTTCTTTCTTCTCTTCCAACACTCGAGCAAGGAAGAACCAATTGTGGATGGAGTTCACAACAATGAAGAAAAGCCCGAAGCAAAATGTGACTGATTATGTCACAAAGATGAAGGAGATTTCCGACCAACTTGGAAGCATTGGAGAGGTAATTGAAGAGTAGCAAATCATAAGACAAATCATGAATGGAATCAAAGCAGACGACAAGTGGGAGTCATTCACAACAGCCATGGATTTATACATGGATATGCATGTACCCGACCTCAACACACTCATGGGCCAACTCTTCACTCATGAAGCAAAGATTAGCAAAGGTGGTGAGTCCTCAAGAGGTAATCAAACTTCTGCCTTATATTCTGATAAAGCTAAGGTCAAGGACAAGTCAAAGAATAGGAAGAATGAAGATGAAGGTAGCTCTTTCCAAGCAAACTTTGCAGGTAGAGGAAGAGCTAGAGGAAGAGGCAGAAGTGGAAAGCAAGGCAAGGGGAGATTCCAATCATCTCAACCTTGCGACATATGTGGCTTATCTAACCATACTACTGAAGAATGTTTCAGGAACCCGAGGAACTCAAGAGGAAGAGGATTCAATAGAGGTGGCTATGGATCAAATAGAGGCAGGTACAATGGAGGCTACAACAACAACTACTACAACAACAATTACAACAACAATAACTATCAAAGTGGCCATAGAGGAAGAAGAAATTACAATAACTATGCAGAGGACCAAAGTCAAGAAGATTCATTATTGATTATGAATCTATCAGCGAAGAAGGGTAAGGATGATGATCACATATTTTACATTGATTCGGGATGCTCGAACCATGTAGCAGGAAATGTGGCTTTACTTTCTGATTTGGAAGATCCTCATAACAAGCATGAAGTGCAGACAGGAGATGACACAAAGCACTCAGTGGAGAAGATAGGTAATGTGAAGACATCAGATGGGAATATGAACCTCTTAAGCAAAGTCTTGTATGTCCCTACAATTACCAAAAATTTAATAAGTGTTGGACAGATTGTTGAAAAAGGATTGCAGGTTAGATTCAATCGATTTGGAGCATATGTTGAAGACCCAAGGCAAGGCTTTCGAAGGATTGCCAAAGGAGAGAAGACAGGAAGGCTTTTCACTTTTGAAGTGGAAGATACAAAGAACATAGCTTTGTTTAGCTATGGATCTCAAACTCTTACAGAGTTAGAGATATGGCACAAAAGGCTTGCTCACATTGGTGAGAGGACACTCAAACAAATCTGCAGGGACCAAAGTGTACTTGGTTTGCCTAATATCACAAGGCAACACATGATTTATAAGTGTGAAGCTTGTCAACTCGGCAAGGCTCATAGACAACCTGTCAATAAGAAAGGATATATGTATCAAAATCCTTTGGATCTAGTGCACACGGATGTGTGGGGTCCAAGTAAGGAGCCATCTATATCAGGATCCAGATATTATGTGTCTTTCATAGATGATTGTAGCAGGTGGACCATTCTGTTTTTCATGAAGCACAAGGATGAAGTGTTTAATTGATTTAAGAAGTATATTGCTCTTGTTGAAAATCAAACAGGTAGGACTTTGAAACGACTCAGATCAGATGGTGGAGGAGAATACTTCTCTTCTGAATTTGATGCCTTCTTGCATGAAAGAGGCATTAAAAGGGAAGTCACTACAAGGTATACACCCGAACTCAATGGTGTAGCAGAGAGGAGGAATAGAGCTATTGTCGAAGCAACAAGGTCCATGCTCAACGAAAAGGGATTGCCGAACTACCTATGGGCAGAGGCTGTGTCTACAACCACATATCTCATAAATAGACTTCCATCTAAGTCACTAGATGGAACGACTCCATATGAAGTATGGAATGGAAGAAGACCTAGTCTAGAGCATTGTAAAATCTTTGGATGCTTAGCCTATGCTCACATTCCTTCTCAAGTAAGAGGGAAATTGGATCCCAGGGCAGAGAAGTGTGTATTCATTGGTTATGATCAAAACCAAAAAGGATATAGATTGTACAATCCAACCAATAAAGGATTTTCTGTGAGTAGAGATGTAATTTTTGATGAAAACAAATCATGGTTTGATGATGACAGGAAAGTGAAGCTGCCATATGACCTGGATGAAGATTTTCCATCACTTCAACCAAAGGAGCCAAAGCAGATTGAAGAAAGTGATTCGGAGATTGACCTAGAAGACTTGGAAAGACTAAAGCTATGGAAGAACAAAGGTAAAGCAAAGATGCAGGATGCTACATATGGACCCGAGAGCTCACATCAACCACTTAGAAGGTCTTCAAGGGAGAAGAAGAAACCAGAGAGGTTTGGTTATGATACTTCTTTGGTCACGAAGCACTCAATCTACATTGCAAAGGACTCAACCAATGAAGAACCTACCACATTAGAAGAAGCACAAAGCAAGAAAGCTTGGAGAGATGCAATGGATGAAGAAATGGAAGCCTTGAAGGAGAATGACACTTGGGAGCTTGTACCTAACAAGCCATCTATGAAGATAATCGGATCTCGATGGATATACAAAATCAAGAGGAATCCAGATGGAAGTATAAATAGACACAAAGCAAGGTTAGTTGCTAAAGGGTTTGCTCAAACCCATGGTATTGATTATGAGGAGACTTTCTCTCCTGTTGCAAAAATGCCTACAATTAGGGTTCTCATTAGTCTTGCTGCATCTAGAAATTGGAATCTTTATCAACTTGATGTAAAGAATGTTTTCTTGAATGGATGGATTTCTGAGGAAGTGTATATGGCACAACCTCCTGGATATGAGGATGCACATCATCCTAACTATGTATGCAAACTAAAGAAACCTTTGTATGGATTGAAGCAAGCTCCAAGAGCTTGGAATTTCAGATTGGTGACTTATTTGCAGGACCAAGGATTCAAAGCTAGCAAGGCGGATACCTCTTTGTTCATAAAGAGGAATGGATCTGAAGTGATCTATTTATGTGTGTATGTTGATGATATTATTATCACATGCAATGATCTTGAAGGAATCAAATAAGTAAAGGCTCAAATGAAGGAGGAGTTCAAAATAAGTGACCTCGGACCACTCACTTATTTTCTTGGATTGGAGTTGATCTACTCAGATTCAGGTATATACATCACACAAAGGAAGTATGTGCATGACATGCTCGTCAAGTTCAAGATGGAAAATACCAAGTGTGCAGGTACACCTATGGAGCAAAATCATAAGCTTAGTTCTTATGAAGGAGAGCCAATTGAAGACATCACAAGCTATCAAAGCTTGGTTGGAAGTTTGAACTATGCAACACTCACAAGGGTGGATATATGCTATAGTGTTAGCATATTGAGTCAGTTTATGCATAAGCCGAGAAGACCACATATGGAAGCGGCCAAGAGAGTCCTCAAGTACCTAAAGGGGACCATGAATGAAGGTTTGTTTTATTCATTTACTTCAGATATTGAGCTAAAGGTCTACTCAGATGCAGATTGGGCCGGATCTAGAGATGATAGAAGAAGCACATCCGGGTATATATCATTTGCAAGTTCAAAAATCATTTCTTGGTCATCGAAGAAGCAACCAACCATGGCATTATCGTCTACCAAAGTGGAATATAGAGGTTTGGCTAATGCAACTCAAGAAATCATGTGGTTAAAATCTTTGTACACAGATCTTGGACTTCATTCTTCAACATCTCACATTTTTTGTGACAACACAAGCTCACTACATCTAGCAGCTAATCCGGTATACCATGCTAGAACCAAGCATATTGAAGTCCACTACCATTACGTAAGGGAGAAGCTAATGAGCAAGGATATTCAACTATCCTATGTCTCTACAGATATGCAATGTGCAGACATGTTGACGAAAGCTCTTGATGGTATGAAGTTAAGTAGATTCAAGTTGATGATTGGTTTGCAGGAAATCAAGGACAATTGAAGACTTATTTGAAGGCCAAGCATGTTAGGCTTGAGAGGGAGCTGTTGGTGCATTTTACCCAAGCCTACATGCTTGATATATTTGATATTATCCTCATTTGTAAGTCACATGAGTAGTCATGTGAACACCTCTTGTAAAAGAGTACATTTTTTCTTTTGTAAATGGAAAAAGAAAAAAGGAAAAGGTTGGCTTACCTCATGCATGATGTAAAAGCAAACTCATGGCTCTAACTACTAAAATCACGAATTTTTGAGCTGAGGGAATATCTCCTAACTTTGGGGATCACTTTTAGGTGGAGCCATTCGAATTCGAATTCAAAACTCCCTCCAAGAATAGCTATAAAAGGAGCAAAAAGGAAGAGGCGATTAAGCAAGCCTTGTACGTGACCACTTCATGTCATTTTGTAGAGATTGAAGAGCTTACTCCATAGCTCTATCATTCTACTCCCATTGTGCAAAGGTTCATTGCCAATGTGGTTGTAATCATATGTGAATCTATACATTTATTATCATCTACTTCTCTATTTTGTTCGCTGCTATACTCACTCAGAGCAGTACCTTCAGAAGGTCATATCTCGAGTTTTACTGAATCTTTTTCAGTGTTTTAAAGTGCTTTGGATAGCTCTTACTGTCTAGTTTGTACCTATAAATTTTCATGGTCATTGCATTAATATTTTGGGAGCTATATGCATTTTACTGCTCACTGGTCTATCTCTACAGAGCCCCGAGAATTGTGGGAATGTTCCAGAAATTGATGAAACTTGTTCTCAGTGCTCAGTCCATCATTTGAAGTGTTTTGACTTGGATTAGGAAGCTTGCTAAGTCTATTTGCTATGCCCAAAAGGAATGTTTCTAATTCCTTCGAGGTTGAGAGCACTGTTCATTTTTTCCAGCAGGTGTATGTCCAAAAATAGCACGTTTTGGGAGCTAGTCATTTCGCAATTAGTCTGTCTTGACTTAAACTTTTGGGATACATGTTCCAAAGTACTTGGCTGATATTTTGGTGGATTTAGGAAGCTGAAAGGGTCTTCTAATCATCTCTGAAGTCTCAGTTGGCTGGTGTGAAGCTGGTTGTAGCAGCACCAACTCATCTTTGGATTGCATCCACCATCTCTCTTCACAAGCGCCGGTATAGGCATCGGTACTTTACTGTAAATTACCGATGCTTATACCGACACTTATAACGATGCTCATACCGATGCTTATACCGAGGCAATGTTTTAACCGGGCCCGAGAGAAAAAATTTGACATTTGCTTGCATTTTGAACCAAAGTTTGCTATTGTCGAGTTTGCGAGCGCGAACTACATTCTGCGCCTATTGTGTACACACATCTCTCTCTTTCTCACTCTTTCTCTCTCTTTGGTTCTGACGCCTACACTGACCCTTACACCGGCGTCGGGGCAAAATTGCACCCGTTCATTTTCCTCGGAAGAAGCCTCGGTATACCCCCGATATGTTGTAGTGTTAGAAGAGATTTCCTAAACCACCACTTCAGCTTGATGAAGAGCTAGCATATGGTATAGTTATCATCACAGTCGCCAACATGTATATATAGTATGTGGACAAGGGAAAAGAAGACACATTAATCTTGGGAAATACTCGAGAACATCTTTGGTGCTCACAAAAAGCACAATAAATTGGCTCTCAAAATGAAATTGTATGGACTTTCAATTCATTCTAATGAGTGTATTGCAGCGTTTATAACTAGGATAAACAGCATAGTAAGCTAGTTTCAATCTCTTTAATCTCTAGTGCCAAAGAAATAAAGAATAGCAATACTTTTGAAGGCAATCCCCAAATCCTTGGTAACTATAGTTATTTCCTTGAAATAAAAAAGGACCTACTCCAACACTAAAGGATGTAATAAGATCTAAACAACAAGAAGAAAAAAGCATTGAAAAACCAAAATATCATAACTATATTGTAGTACCTACAACTAAAATGTATAGCATATGTAGATGTAATAACCATGTCCCCAATGATTGCTTACACAAAAAAAATGCATAGGACATAACACTTAGCAAAAAATTCCTTAAGCAAGCAATAAAAATTCAACAAGAAGGCCAACTATGTACGAAGAACTTGAAATTCCTTGCAAGAAACTAGAATGATGTTGAAAACACCTAGTATGGTAACTACTAATATAAATTCCCAATTTGGCATTCAACAATGTAACTTATTTTCCCATGCTACAGAAAAGTGGAGGAGCTCTAACCACCTTTCCTTGTCATATAAATCCTTTGGAGTACCTACTATGAGATGACCTTTTGTCACATAATGATTTGACGTAGCAGAAGATCATGTGCATCTGAACCTTTCATTAACTTTATCATGTTGAACTCCCAACTGGATAGATCTTGTATATGTATCTCTATAGTGTCGAGGAGGTACTTGGGTATCTACTTTTAGTAGGAGCACGCACCAATTAGCACTCCAGTACTTCTCCTACTCAAGGGAGGTTCTCCTTAGGGAAATATACCCTTTAACACTTCTGTGAGCAGGCAGATATCAATAATTTCACAGAGTTGTGAATACTTAGGGATAATATTAATGACAAATGACAATAATGGAAGACCAATTACTCCTTAGTTCGAATCAGATGATTACAACATAGGCAAAAGAGATGCTAAAAAGTTTATGCTCTGGGCTAACATGCCACTCCAGAACTAAACAACATCAATACAAGGGATTCATCCAATCCGCACAATGGACACAACTAGATGTAGAATAGCACTGATCAATACAAAGTATGAAGACTCGCTCTAAGGGAAAGAGCACGAAATACCAATGACTCACACTCAATGACAAAACCAAGCCACTCTCTTCACACTATAGTGCTATTAGCCCTCATTGGGAAGCCCACGCTCTGTATCCTCACCACATAGTGACTTCCCATAGTAGACTTGTAGCCATAGAGTGCCAAGAGAGGACCCCTGTACGTACGTATGTATATGTGTGTATCCAAATGAATACAAGTCCCTTGCTTTTATAGGCTCCAATAGGCCAAGAGGGCCTTGCCGATCCCTCACGTCCACTGATCATGCACCGGTTGATTGCCCAAAAATGGAGGGTTAGATCAAATATGCCACCAATCCTGAATTGGATCCTCAAAAATAGGCAGTCGTCGTGAATGGTTGGCGGCAATAGTCATTTCTCCACTTTCACTTTTACCACTTACACTTTTACTGTCACTTTTGAATGCAAGCTGAGATCCTCATTTTGTGTCGCCCGTGATATTTGAATGACCCTGAGAAGCACATCTTTCACCTAATTTTTTGTAGTAGCTTTTGATCCTTACATATTAAGTGGGCGGTGTGGGAGGTGAGTTTTGGGGAGTTGAGGGAGATTATGGGGGGTGTGGGAGGATGTGGGTGGGAATAGGGGGTGAGTTGTGGGGAGTTGTGGGGGTTTTTTGGGGTGTGGTCAAAATTGATCCAAGATTTCAAAGTTATTATTGAACCATTGGAAAGTACTCATCGAGAGCTTTCCAACGATATATAACACTGTAGGGTTTGGTTAAAAAATAATCCTCCAAATATCCATCAAAAACTATATGAGAACTTTGTGGAAGGTCGTGGGAAATTGTGGGATTTGTGGGGTTTGTGGGGGGTTGTGGAGGGGTGTGGAGGGATGTGGAGGTCGTGGGGGGTTGTGGAGGGGTGTGGGGTTTGTGGGGTTTGTGGAGTTTGTGGGGGGTTGTGGAGGGGTGTGGGGTTTGTGGGGGGTTGTGGAGGGGTGTGGGGTTTGTGGGGGGTCATGGAGGGGTGTGGGGTTTGTGGGATTTGTGGTGTTGGTGGGGTTTGTGGGGTTTGTGGGGGGTCGTGGAGGGGTGTGGGGTTTGTGGGGGGTCGTGGAGGGGTGTGGGATTTGTGGTGTTTGTGGGGCTTGTGGGGGTTGTGGAGGGGTGTGGAGGTCGTGGGGGGTTGTGGAGGGGTGTGGGGTTTGTGGGGTTTGTAGGGTTTGTCGGGTTTGTGGAGTTTGTGGGGGGTTGTGGAGGGGTGTGGGGTTTGTGGGGTTTGTGGGGGGTTGGGGAGGGGTGTGGGGTTTGTGGGGGGTCGTGGAGGGGTTTGTGGGGTTTGTGGGGGGTCATGGAGGGGTGTGGGATTTGTGGGGTTTGTGGTGTTTGTGGGGGTTGTGGGGTTTGTGGGGGGTTATGGAGGGTTGTGGGGTCTGTGTTGTTTGTGGGGTTTATGGGGGGTTGTGGAGGGGTGTGGGGTTTGTGGGGTTTGTGGGGGGTCCTGGAGGGGTGTGGGATTTGTGGGGTTTATGGGGGGTCATGGAGGGGTGTGGGGTTTGCGGGGTTTGTGGGGGGTTGTGGAGGGGTTCGTGGGGCTTGTGCGGGGTTGTGAAGGGGTTTGTGGGGTTTGTGTGGGGTTGTGGAGGGGTGCAGAGGGGTGTGGGGTTTGTGGGGTTTGTGGGGGGTTTCGGTGATGGTGGGGGTCACGGGGGTGGTGGGGAAAAAGAGGAGGGGACGGTGGGGTTGGACGGGGTCGTGGTGATGGTGGAGGCCGTGGAGGTGGTGGGGGAAAAGAGAAGGGGACGGTGGGGTTGGAGGGGTTTGTGGTGATGGTGGGGGCCGCCGGGGTGGCAGTGGAAAGGAGGAGGGGATGGTGGGGTTGGAGGGGTTGTGGTGATGGTGGGAGCCGCGGGGGTGGTGGGGGAAAAGAGGAGGGAACGGTGGGGTTGGAGGGGGTTGCGGGAGAGAGAGAGAGAGAGAGAGAGAGAGAGAGAGAGAGAGAGAGAGAGAGAGAGAGAGAGAGAGAGAGAGAGAGAGAGAGAGAGAGAGAGAGAGAAAGAGAGAGAGAGGGAAATGCCGCGATACAGACCCCCACATCAAGTCTTTGCACCGTCCCGGTGCAATTCCCGAAGCTGAAAACAAGATAGTGAAGGAAGTTCCTCCTCCTTGACTTAATTCATGTGATTTTTCACCCTGGAGATATTGATCCTTTTTTTTTTAGTTCTTTTTTTTGAACTTTTTTTCTACCCTTTTTTTTATTAATATAATAAACTGCAATCATTGAATGGTCTATCAACCTTGTGTGATGATGGTTGAGCTAGAACTGCACCAACACCATGAAGGCTGGCATCTGTATGCACATGAAACTCCAATGACCAGTTAGGAACACTTAAAAGTGGAGTAATACATAACCTCAGTTTTAGTTCATAAAATGCTTTCTTAGCTTGAGCACTCCATGAGAAAGGGACCTTTTTACTGGTAAGCCTTGATAAGGGCTTAGCTATTTCTGAATACATTCGTATAAATCTTCTATGGTATCCTACATGATTAAAAAACTTTGCACTTCCTCTGGGTTTTGTGGAATAGGCATGGAAAGAATAGCAGTGACCTTTGTAGGGTCAACCGTTATCCCTTCAGCAGATACTATGTGACCAAGACGAGTGCCCTTGGTGACCAAAAAATGAAATTTATCAGGATTTAATTTCAAACCTGTTCTAAGACATTGCTCAAAGATTTCTTATGTGGCAAAGACCATTTATAAGGATGGGAAAAGTTATCTAATGTTGATAAACGTACCTTGCATCGACATAAAGAAAATAAAGGTGCATCAATCCTTAGAGATGAATCGATTTATAACAGTAAAGGGGAGGCAATTGTTCCAATACATGCATCTACTCAAGATAAATTCCATGGGAATGCACTACGGATCTCAAAGTAAGTCAAAGGGGATTCATGAGTCAAAACACTTTTGATTCTTTGTGGTGGAGAAAGTTATGGAGGAGGAAAAAAACTAGTGTGTCAAGCTATCCCTCCTGTGTACAATGAAGAGAGGGGCATTGGAAAGGAGCATCATGAGCATTGCATCCTTGGTCATTAGTGGGAGAATATATTTTGTAAAAATGTTTCAGAGCAAGATTTAATTAAGGGAATATAACTCCCAATCCGATAGTGTGAAGTGCTCTACTTGAAAGAGTCTAATTTGAAGGATTTAATTAAAGTTGGCTACCAAAGCCATACTTGGCCTACCCCTCCAGTCTTTGGGCAATTACTTTGGTGCATATTTAGTGAATGTTAGGATTCGGCAAGGCCACTCTTGGCCCCTTGGAGCCTATAAAACTAGATGGCTTGTATCCATTGGATTAAGTTGTACTCTTTAGATCTTGAGATATTTTCGAAGAGGGATTGAGATATATTCAAATATTTAGAGACACACACACATAGGAGTCAGGATGATTCTTTTGGCATTAGGCATTTGGTATTTTCTTGTCCACTCTCTACACTCTAGTGCTACATGCACACTGTTGGATGTCCGTGTGTGTTGATGATAAAGAGCATGCACCTCTTAGTGTAGTTGGCTAATAGCACTATAGTGTGATTGAGTGGCTTTGTTCTAGTCATTCAATTTGAGACACTATAATTTCTTTGGAGCAAGTCTTCATCTTTCTTGTATTAATGTTGTCAGTCAGTGCTCTTGTATTGCTCTCTCTCTCTCTCTCTCTCTCTCTCACACACACACACACAACCTGCAACCATGTGGCCCCATAGGCCCCCAATTGATAGTCCCCCAATCCATAGCCTCGTGGCCTCGTAGCCCCCCAACCAACATCCCCCACAGCCCCCGAACCCATAGCCCTGTAGCACCTGCCACCCCATGCGACCTCTTTCCCTCCTCGAGCCATCTTTTCCTCCTTGCCATTACATCGCTTCTATCCCCTTTGAAAGGGTGTGATGAAACACACATCTATGCAAGGGGCATGCCTTGGCACATCCTCGTGAACCATAATGAGTGACCTTGACAAAGGAAATGATTGGCGTACACAATGGCAATATCAGTAGGTTTTGAAGGGGATAGTGAGATCGTAAGTCATCACGTCTATGGTCTTGAAAGGAGTAGTTGAGTAGACTAGAAAAAAGACCATAGAGATCAAGGTGCACATGCCCCATAACCATCAGATTCATCAACTTTCTACACACTTTTGTTCTCCAAAGATGGCCTCTCATCAAAATAGTGAAATTTCTACTTGCTTGTAGTTGAAGATGTATTATCAAGGGAACTAATTTCAACATGGCTCAGGACCAAGTTGATAGATAGGAAGAGACACCAAAGGCCTTATTGAAAAAAATATTGATGTTGTGTGTGAACTGATCAATGTGGCAAAGACCATTTATAGGGATGAGAAACGTTATCTACTGTTGATAAACTAAGCTTACACTGCCTTAAAGAGAATAAATGTGCATCAATCCTTTGAGATTCATTAATCCATTTATATGAGTAAAGGGGAGACAATTGCTCCAATACATGCTCTACTCAAGGTAAAGCCCATGGGAATGCACTTTGCATCTCAAAGTGAGTGAGTGGGGAATAATGAGTGAAAAAACTTATGAGTCTTTATGGGGGAGACAATTGTGGAGGAGGAAAAACATAGTGTGTCAAGCTCTCACTCTTGTGTACAATGAAGAGAGCGGCATTGGAAAGCAGCATCATGAGCATGGCATCCTTGGTCATTAGTGGACGAATACATTTTGTTGGTAAAATTTCAGAGCAAGATTTAATTTAGGGAATATAAGTGTTAGTCTCACAGTGTCACGTGCTATATTTGAAAGAGTCTAATTTGAAGGATTTAATTAAAGTGGGCTACCAGAGCCATATTTGGCCTTCCCCTCCAATTTTAGTGCAATAAATTTGGTGCATATTGAGTAAACATTGGGATAACGCAAGGGCACTCTTGGCCTCTTGGAGCCTATAAAAGCAAATGGCTTGTATCCATTGGATTAACTTGTACTCATTAGAGATTGAGATATTTTCAAAGAGGGATTAAGATATATTCAAATATATGGAGACACACACGTAGGACCGCACATCATTCTCTTGGAATTGGGCATTTGGTATTTTCTTGTCCACTCTCTGCACTCTATTGCTACATGCACACTATTGGAGGTCACTCTCTAGTGAGGATAAAGAGCGTGGGCCTCCCAGTGGAGTTGGCTTATAGCAGTATAGTGTGATTGAGTGGATTAGCTCTAGTCATTCGGTATGAGACACTCGAATTTCTTTAGAGCAAGTCTTCACGTAGTATTCATGGTGTGAGTCAGTGCTCTTGTACTGCTTCAATTTGGTTTATGCAATGGCATGCTTGCCCACTATATTATCTTTGGAGCATTATTGGCCCTTTGTAATCATTTTTTGAAGTAAGTAGTGGATTTTCTCTCATATTTTCATTCGCCATTCCTCTTCTCTATGTAACTCTACTCTACAATGTCTTAACTGTCAAAGAATGTACCTATACATAGGAATGTTACAGGTTATACTTCCCTACGAAGAACCTCCCTTGAGTAGATGGAGTGCTAGAAGTGTTTAAGAGCTTTCTGCTAGAGTTTGGTACCCCAATACCTCCTCTATATTTTGGCATGCGTGGTGGAACCTTGCATTTTTGTATAAGGCCCTTAGCATAGTAGGTACTTTTTTTTGCATTATTCTTTGTTTTTGGCATCTAGCTAGTGAGTAAATGACCCACACTTGAGTAGATAAGGAGCCTCTTCAAGTACAGAGGATCCTTAAGAAACCATGTTTACCTTCAACTAGTCAACTTAGATCTCCTCTACCCTCCTTAAATTTATCTATTTATTTGGCTGCAACCCCACCCTCAATGGAGAAGCCTCGGAGGACATTTCATTTTTCCTCAAATACTTTGGAAAGAGCAGTGTCGATGGTGGATCTTTCTCATTTTTTCTCTCAGTTGAATATCAAGTTACCTACTTTTCAAGGACTAGCTTTATGAGGATGGAGATGATCATGTGAGGAGATTCATCTCCTTATGCCAAGGAGGAGTCAAAACTAAGAGGAATGAATGCTGGTACTCTTCCCATCTACATTGGAAGGCCGTGTAGACAAATGGTATACTCAATATGCAAATGGTGATCTCACTACATGGGAGGCTCTAAACACGGTGTTCTTGCAATCATTCCGACCAAGTGACTCCTCCATAAGAGTTCTAGATCATCTAGAGAACCTAAAGCTCAAATCAAATGAATCCTTTCATAAACATCACACTAGGACAAAAGTGTTTGTTTCACGTCTACCACATGCTCAAGGTAATTTCATAATATAGACAAAGGTATAGGGAAAATTGTTCTCAGGTCATCTTAGTAGAAGCTTTGTGAATCTCCTAGATTGGATGCAACACTTGATGATTTGCTTGTAGTTGTATCATGCATTGAGGAAGATAGGCTACATTTTGAAGGGGAACCCTAACCGCATAAGACTTAGATCCTATCACGAAACTCAGGAAGGAGTTGGAAGCCTTAAGAATGCAACAACGTCACCAAGAAGAGAAGCTCATGGCACCACCACCACACCACAATGTTGATGAAGTAGCTCAACTTTGTCATGAGCTAAACGATTTGTGGAACACACAAGACATACGAAGGAGAGTTTTGTGTACAATATGTAGTAGTAGTGGAGATTCCAATGTTAATTTTCCTAACAAGGTTAGCTGTCAATTATATGGTAAGGAGGGTCATGAAGCAAGAGACTATTTCTACCTCAAGGGAGCACAGCAGTGAGCTAACCCATCAGTTCTTGATTTGCATTATGCAAGTACTTCAAATGCACCTTATAGAGAAGGGAGCCATCAAAATCAGCCTAGATGTAATAGGCCATTGATGTATTATCGCTATGATGAGTATGGCCATATGCAAAATATGTGCTTCTTACTAGAGGGTACACCTCCGTGTTAGCATTGGCAATAATCTAAGGATCACTATACCAACGATTGTCCAAGAAGGCACCCTGCTCCAATTCATATGATTGCACTCTCCCCACAAGTAGAAGGTATGACTACCTAGTATGATGTCTTCTTTAGTACCCATGATGACTAGAGCCACGCAAGTGGCAACAACCTGTAGGGAGGAACAATAGGGACTGAAGGATAGAGATGAGGAAAAGAAGGCTAGTTGGAAGGGCCAAGGAGATATTGAAGGTTCTTATGAGAGGGTGACCGCTTCACTAAAGTACCAACTAGAAAGTTCTCAAGAAGACACATAAGAGATGAACATTGATGAAATGTTTAAAGGTCTTCATCATAAGGTTAGTCTGTATCAAGTTTTAAATCTTATTCAAACATAAGAATTGACTTATTGAAGATTATACACTATGGCTAACTAAGCCCACCTCCTAGCATAGATGGTTTCATGATTGAGTTTCCCTCCACACCCTTGGTTGACTATCAGAGTTCGAGACCATCATCTTTTATAAGAGATAAAGCTATGAGTCGTGTTAATATAGATGAAGGTATTGACATCAATTTGATGTGACAGCTCACAATGTAGAAACTTAAACTAAACCCCACCAAAGTGTCACCGTTCATAGTAATGTTAGCTAATCAACACTAGGTTGCACCACTTGCCATTGTTGAAAAGATACTCTGATAGTGCAAGGTTTTCACTTTGTTCTAGACTTTGTTGTTATTGCCCTCCCATAGGAGGCCTCCTACCCTCTACTCTTGAGAAGGCCTTTGCTAAGACAAGCAAAGGCTCTGCGAGATTGGGGAAAGAACAAGTTATGGATTTCAACATGTATTAACAATCAATTATAGATACATCTAGAAGAAAGATCAAACATCAACAAGGCTATTGGTTATATATTGACACTACGATAATGCCTTCTTTACCTCAAGAATATGACACATTGTTAAATTGGATGATGAAGAGTGCAGAGTGCTACACTGTGTAGAATTATGATAAAAAGATGAGGAAGTTGTAGATGAAGAAGTTGTAGAAGAAGCCCACAAAAGTCACAAAGAATTTAAAAATTAAAATTTTCACTTGAATAGTAATAGAGTAGTGCCAATAAATGTGGGAGCGTAAGAAATCCCTAATTGTGAGCGTGAGAGGAAAGAAGACCTTCCATTTTATGATTCCCTCAAGGATAGATCAAGGAACATATTATGGATCATAAGCTAAACTCCAGTCTTGCATACTATGGGGATGATTTTTCCAGAGAGTCCTATCCTGAAACACTTGTTCAAGAAGTAAAACTTGGAGATGAAAAGAACCCTCAAGTGGTCCACTTGGCCTCTGGGATGTGGCACTATCCTTCTTTACCAGAGAAGGTAATCTCTCTACTTTTTGTGTATAAAAATGTCTTTGAATTGTCCTACAAGGACCTAAAAAGGATTCCTGAGGATCTTGGATTACATTGAGTACCCTTAGTTGAAGGAGTTGTGCCTGCAAGAAGGAGGCCTTATCGACTCAATCCGAAATATGCACAGGCAATGAAATTGGAAATAAAAAAACTAGAAGAGGCAAGTATTATTGTTCTTGTAGAGCATTCAAGATAACTTTCCTCCATCGTTATTGTACCAAAGAAAAATAGTGGCAAAATAAGAGTATGCATTCATTTTCATGCTTTAAATAAGGTGACCATTCAGGATGGCTTTCCTCAACCATTCATAGAGTAGGTGCTTGAAAAAGTAGTTGCACACACTTTGTAGAGTTTTCTTGATGGTTTCAATGGTTACAACCAGATACTAATTCTTCCAGATGATAGGGACAAAATGGCCTTTGTTACTCCTTGAGGCACCTATGTTTACACATGCATGGCTTTCCGCCTAAAAAATGCATCGACATCATTTAACAAAACAATGTATCGAACATTAGGGAAATGGGTAACAACTTTTATATGCATTTTCATCGATGCCTTTTCAGTGTTTTCAAACACAGATAGGAGAGCAACTGTTCAAGATTTCTAGGATCACTTGGAAAATCTGAAAGAAATCTTTGAGAAGTGTCTCATAATAGGTTTGAAGTTAGATCTTGCTAAATGTCATTTCTTTGTCACGAAATGCACTCTTCTTGGTCACATAGTATTGGCCGAAGGGATAACTATTGTTGTGGCAAAGATCTTTGCTATCCTCTCCATGGCTATTCCACGACGTCCAAAGGAAGTACAAAGTTTTTTAGGACATGAAGGATACCATAGAAGATTAATAGGAAATAGCTAAGCCCTTTTCAAGGCTTACGAGTAAGAAGGTTCCTTTCTCGTGTAGTCCTAAATTTGAGAAAGCATTTTGTGAACTAAAGTTGAGGCTATGTAATACTCCAGTTTTGAGTACTCCTAACTGGTCATTAGAGTTTCATGTGCACATAGATGCCAGTCCTCATGCTGTTGGAGTACTCATGGCTTAGCTATCATCACACAAGGTAGACCAACCTATTGCCTATGCTAGCGGATTGCTTACCAAAGGTTGGAAAGGGAAGGTTTCGCTATCGTATTCCCTTTTCAAAAATTTTGGCATCACCTCATAGGTGTGCATTTTATTGTCATATGTGATCATCAGGCTTTGAAGTACTTAATTAACAAACCTAGAGTGGCTAGAAGGGTTTGGTGATGCTTACTACTATTTCAAGAATTCGATTTTGATATTCATATTAAGCCAAGAAAAGAGCACTACATGGCCGATCAAGTGTCAAGGACTGCCAAGAGTGAAAAGGCAATATGTATTAATGATGAATTTGTGGATAGTAGTCTTTTGAATAGCAACTCAAACTGATGATGAAATTGATCAGGATGATTTGGGCCTTCCTTACCACTAAAAAGGGATTGATAATGTCAAATCAAAGCACTCGATTGAAGCTGTTAATGTTCATATATTACCATAACGACCGGAGAATCCGTTTCGATGACAATCAGATACTGAAAATGACCAATGAATCAACAACAGCCACATTTGCACGGCTGGTGGGACTCGATTGTCTGAGTACGAGTTTCTTGCTACGTTTCTGGAACGTTTTCTCAGTCTGATAGTCATATAATCGGAGTTGCCAATAAGACCTCCGGATAAACAGTTCCCGAACATGACCAATGAAGAGCTATCTTTGGATTCATCGCATATTGTTGCTCCATCGCGTAGTGTAACTTTAATGATACGGACAATCAAATTTCCCAATCGTACTCGACTTTAGACTCAATATTATACGGAGAAGAAGAAAACATAAATAGGCGCCCATTATTGAATCGGCAAAGCGCTACCACCATCCTCGAAGTATCTCCAAGTTGTTTGCTTCTTTATTATATACCGAGGATCAACTTGTTTATACGTCTGGGAGACCCAATGTATATATGCAAGTAGCAATGAAGAACAAGAAGTTTTCTTTGTAAATCAAGCATAAGCAACACATGACATTATGATGCTTAAAACGTTTGGTTTAAATGGTTAAGCTCATAGGGTGGATGCCAAGTGCATATGTTGTGCTCGACTTCATTCAATAGGAAGCAATAATTGATACATCTTGTGGGAGTTAAACAGACTGTTCTACTCTTGCAAAGGCAAAATCATATTCGAGATATGATAATGTAGGTGAATTGGGTCCCCAAAACAAAACTATGGAAGAATCATGTTCGTTATTTCTAGACTCAACATAATATATGGACAAGGAAAACTGCCGGGAAACTGAGATTTGTGAGTATTGGTGTAGTAAATTAATCAATTTAAGTCTAAAGAATATAATGAGACGGATAATTTCTTCTAAGTAGGTTTGTTATCTTTGGCTTGTTCCAAGGGTCGGATCGACTCACAAAGGAGTTCATCTCTGGTGGGATTTCGGGATCCATATCATGGCTCGAGCGGCCCCCTCCCTCGTGATAAGTAACTTGGCCCCGACTCAAGCGGTGATTGGTAACGTAGCCCCTATTTTGGAGGGGGATCTTGTGTTGAGCTTGCCTTGGTCTCTCTTAATAGAGCTGCAATTCTGTCAAAGCAAGAAAACTTCAAGAAAGTATGTCTTGTCGGACAAGTGTTTGGCCCTAGGCCTCCACTCAAAAAATGTGCTAGTTACTTCAAAAAAGAGTGGTTCCCCCGTGGTTTCATCCTTGGCAAGTGTCAGTTCTGATCGGCTTTGAGAATGAAGATATGGCATTCCAAGCCCTCAGTGTTGGAACTTGGAAACTCGGGCGGGTGACCCTGTGCTTGTTGAGATGATCCCCTGATTTTATTCCTGAGGAATCAAAATCTATCCGCTACCCTCTCTAGGTCGAGCTCACTAACCTGCCATACTTCTTGTACAACTTTATGTGGGACATATTATCCCCAATCGGTAAGCCGTCCGCATCACGGGAGGATGTGGGAGGCCTCATTTATGAAGGTGCAAGACATTCTCTCAATGCCATGTGACACCCTCAAGTCTTTGTCGAGGCTGATCTTAGCACACTGCTTCCATCAAAGATCAAAGTGGACTTGGGCAAAGGGGATGTCTAGGAACAAGATGTTAATTACAAAAACCTACATAACACATGTTTTCATTCCCCTCAACAAGGCCACAAGATTAGAGGTTGGCCCCTGAGGCAAAAAGCAAACAAAAACAAGAAGCGACCAAGAAAATGCAAGACAACAATGAGACATTGAATCGCTTCGCAAATGAAGAGAAAGTTAAGGCTTTGAAAACCCAAGAACTGACTCATATGGGTTCACGAAAGTCAAAAGAAGAAGGAAAAGAATTCCTAGGAAGAATATTGAGAGGAATCATATCCCAAATACCCCACCCCCCCTTAAACAGCTTATTTTGAAATCTAGAAAAGGAGATTAATGAGCTTAATTATCTAGGTAGGAGCCACTTTGAGGTGGACAGCAGCAACAAACCCCTAGAGATCCCTAACAACAAAGAGATCCCTAACAACAAAGAAACCAATTACGAGGGCTATTCTACAAGCAAAAAAGATGGCTTTACCACTAGCAATGAAGAAAATATGGATATTGAGAATTCCATCATTCGATCGACTATTCTTGAAATAGTTTCCTATTCATTGCAACAAGAGGCCTCGCGCAAGGGAAAACAACCTATTGAGTTACCTTGGAAAAGCTCCTATAAGAACAAGCTTCTAAATCAGGATCCCCTTCCAAAAAAGAAAGAAAGATGAATCCAAGAGGAGGAAGGAAAAGGATCCTTCCTGCAAAAAGGATAACTTATGACAATGATCGTCATCTCATTAAATTCTAGGGGCCAAAACATACCCCTCAAGAGTGAGCGCCATTGGACAATGGCTTTGTGATATTAGACTTGGGACAAAAACAAACTGCACTTGGATTTGGTTGAATTCAAAGATTTGAGTGGCTTTTTATGGTCAAATCTACAAGCGGGTGAGGACTTGAGGAAAGCTAGATGGGATAAAAGCTACATTGCTCAGAGCATTATCCATCAACGAGGTCATCATTCCCTCTTCCAATGCACTGACCTCACCATCTCTCATCAGTACCCAATCATTATCTCACTTCAAACTCTGACCAAAACCCACAAGGATCCTTGGTTTCATGCCTGCTCGACTTCTTTCTCTCTCTCTCTCTCTCTCTCCTTCATCCATCACAAAATTGCTAGTGTGGAAGAATGCTTTTTCCTCCTCTTCATCCCCAGCCAAGAGTCACAGATGTGCAATTTGTTGAGATACGAGGAAGAAATACAAAGGAAAAACTTGCAAATATTCTTTAAGGAGTGGTGGGTTGGCAAAGCCAACAAGCCCACCAAACAGATGTGTAACATTCTTAAAAGGAAACAAAATAGAGATTCGATCTCCTTATTGCTAGAGTCAAATGGTGATGTATTCAATATGGAAGAAGAAGATATGGAAGTCATGAAGATCATTTTATGAGACTCTTGGGGATCTCCACTTCCCTCTCCCCTCACAGACATGACTGCATGGCAGTGTAGGCGTGAAAGCAACGGCTGGTGGATCAAGCCAACCACTAAAATTACGGCACACGTCCGGCGCTTGGAGGAAACTCAAGTGCAATGGAAACTCAAAGAGAAAATATGAATTCAGACATTTGTTCCGAGCTTTAGTTCCTTCATATGTACTTGTGCAAGAAATTCAATTTCAAATTGTAGATCATTTTAAATTTTATTTCAATAGCTTTTAAAAAATGGATATTGATGTGATTGCAACATCACTTGTACATGTCTTAACGTGAATCGACCAATCATAATAAAAAAAGCAATCATTACAATTATACATGGAACATTGAAACACATATGATGTTAGACAGAACTGTACCTTCACAATTTCGATTTCATGGACTCTTTATGGACCACGTCATCGAACCAAATGCAGATAGAACATAAGCTTTAACCCTTTTTTCACATATTCATTAGCAAGAATAAACTTTTAGAAATATTATAAATGATTGCTTTATGAGGTGTTATTTTGTCGCACAATATCAAAGAAGAAAATAGTATGATGAGTATGAAAAATAACGCCCAACAATGATGCAGTACAAATTTGATACAGTACAAATTTGATCTTCTAGTTCAAAACATTAAATATTGTTTGTCTTCACTCATCACTCTAGCAGTCCAGTCAATAGATATTGATAATCCATGGCAACTTGACAACTTTTAAAACTCGATAGAGCTTGGTGTTGTAAGAACTAACTTACATATTTCAAAACAACCTGAGTCATGCGCCAACATGGAAGATATTGATAATCCATGGCAACTTGACAACTTTTAAAACTGGATAGAGCTTGGTGTTGTAAGAACTAACTTACAACAACCTCAGTCATGCGCCAACATGGAAGAAAAAATTATGCAGTATTATAACGATTTTTGGAAATAAGTTTGATGCTTAATTCAAAGAACAAGTAAATTTCATTTGGAGTGTCTCAGTTATCAAATCAGAACGCTCATGCTTAGAAAATGATCATAAATTCATAAGCTTTTGTTATATAGAGAAGGAGAAAAAAAATCGCAAAACAGTTCACCTTGAAGCGTTTGTAGAATACTTTTGAAATCAAACACGATTCTGACGCCTCTTCAGATCGATATGTCCTATACAAACTTTACTCGCAGAACATCAGTATGAAGAAACATGTATGCCTTTCCACAGCTCATGAATTTCTTACACAGAGAAGCTCGTGCACAGTTCTATTTTTTTTTTCATTCTGAGATCAACATTTCCAACTTGTACTCCTTTAGCACGCGCAAGTTACAATTCTTCTTCTTGATAGGAAATCTCATATGGCAGCTTGCCGGACAAAGTTCGCGTCGATTATCTCTCTGATTTGTTGTAATCCTTGCAACTCATCATATGCGTAGGCTATTTAGATATTACATAAGAGATTGCAACTCATCATATGCGTAGGCTATTTAGATATTACATAAGAGATCAAGCAGGTCATCTCATTATTGTGCGATCATAGAATCTTTGAAGTTCATGATCTGAACATCATGGGCATAGATTCTTTGCCGTACATGGTATGAACATCAATGCACAAACAGATAAATTGTCGACGCTTCGTATCATTAGAACTCCTTCAGCTACCGCCTACGCACGTTTTCCAATAGCAAACTTACTGTCAGAGTAAAGAAGCCAGAGATAAACATGGATTGATCTTTTATATCCTCTAATCAATGTTTACTCCAGCACCTTCGACTTCTCTTTTCGCTAGCTGAAGTTGAACGAGCATTGTCCGAAGAATCACTGGACACTTTGCATACATCGGTTAAGCTTCCTAAATTTCAGCGTGTGCGTCAAATTCTCTCAGAAAAAGTATCTACTCTATGCGAGCCTCAGCACAAAACAGTTCCGCTGCATCTTTTTCCTCCCTCAACAGCGACCACATACACATCCCCTCTGCAATACAAAGCGATGACTCCTCCTCAGGAGTTGCCAATCCCACCCGATTCAGATCAAGCGTATATATCCAAAAATAAAACTGAAGTCCGCATGGATTATCTTCCCATGCACATGTCTTCCTCTTTCCAGCAGAATCCTCCCTTCTTTTTTTATCTCGCGATGTGCCTTTCATGCAGAGGATTAGCTGTCCCCTCCATTCATGGCAAAAAAAGAAACTCCCTCTTAAGTCCACTAGCCTTCCTTTTGATGCGCAGCATATATATCCAAAAAGAAAAAAAAAAAACAGAAGTCCGTATGGATTATCTTCCGACACACATGTCTTCCCCTTCCCAGCAGAATCGTCCCTTCCTTTTTTATCTCCCGATGTGCCTTTCATGCAGAGGATTAGGTGTCCTCTCCATTCATGGAAAAAAAAACTCCCTCTTAAGTCGACTAGCCTTCCTTTTGATGCGCATCTTTCGTCTTCTCTTCCTTTAGCCTCACTTTAACAAAAGAGTGACAAAGTGAAAAGCATAACAATTGCTACCATAACTTTTGTGCATGCGCTCAGTAGATCAGAGCTTTTGATCACGATTACTTTTGTTTGTGTTGGAAATCCATAGATACTACAGCAATTTTTGTTACCCACCTTCAGAACATCTCCAATGTGCAATGTGATTCATAAGCAACAACGCTTGCATAGAGACCATTCTCTGAATAACCTAGAGCTAAAACACTGTCTAGCCCATGTTTCACAATTTGGCTATGTAGTGTTTTACCAAAACTAAGGTCTTCTATGACACCACAAGCCTGCAATCCATAAAGATAAAGAACTTCATCGAAAGAAATACCATCGAATCCCAAATTTTATAGAGCAAGCAATTCTTTGCCAACGAACTCTTGGGAAAGATATTGACTCCAAGTAACAATAATCCATGACAAAACACCTGAACCAATATACTTTGCTTCATATAACATCTTGTATATATAACAATCAAGCTATTGCCAACAAATACTTCTTCCTCATTTCCTCTTTCAATGATAAAAGAATCCAATAGATAGCCTTGATTAAGGTTCTCCAATGAAGAATCTTATCGCCTTGATATCATTACTTGTGTTAGAAATAAACGTATTCTTTATGTGAATGATCTGGTCTTGCTCCTTTATTTTTCACATGAGGAGAGTATTTCTCTCTGACATTCACAACATTTCCGAATCATAGATTTTTCTTTGAAGCGAGTAGAAGCAAACATAGAGATGGAAATCTCTATGACACTCACCAATGTCCATATCGCATGATCCAATAAAATTACATGTTTGTACCTTTATCATAGTACTTGAAAATGGTATTAACACTAGAAAATATGGTACATCATCCTCATGCCCTCCTTGGTTGGAGTTTAATAATACTTGAGATCTTTTTGTTGGTAATTTGCACTCATCCTCGTGATCTGACATTCCTAGCATCCTAATAGGGAGAGAGAATCTATCCGACATTCATCCCCTCCAAATCTATGCGTCCTCCGGAGTGCCAAACCGTCAATAGCCTCTGTCTTCATAACTTCAGAACTTGATTTTCATGTCACTTTTCTGCAAAATCCTATAAGTGCATGAGTTAAAAATAAATAAGTGTATGTGCATGACCATGTAATAGGTCCTAATATATGCATATTCGAAGTGCATAGGTAACAAAAAAAATGATTCCAAATAGAAGATAATAGGTTCTTGATGACAAGGCCGGTGCTCTCACTCACATACATTTCATTGTATACTTATACCACACCTCACAATCACTCATCGTGCATGGAAAAACTCAAATTATGCCTCTGTGAACGGTTGCATAATATGAACCTATCATGCAAATTACAAAATGCAATAAAACTCAATATGGTACCTCAGAAAGGTAATAGGCTATTGATGGTGAGGTTTGTCCTCTTCAGTTGAATACTGTTACAGAAAATATCACATGCATTTACATCATTGATATGTACCATTGGACGTGCATCTAGGGATATAAACTCAAGTACACTTTACATATTCAATGCATACTTTGAAATACAAATCAATCAAAATGATGAAAAATAGATCAATTCATTTGATTAAGGATTTCTAAACTCAAATGTGTAGAGGAGTTTCCTTTGCAAAGAGAATTCTTTCATAGTATCTCTGTTGTAGGTCAAACATAGATATGAGTAACATGAAAACATCTTTTTACATATACCCTCACTACATGACCACTCAAAATCCTAGAGGAACTAACTTCTTCATATTTATATATTTCTTCTCCATAGCTATTCTTCATCTCTGATAAGTCTTCATTAACTCAAGTATAATAGTTAGCCAACTTTTCATTGAGTTCAAAACTCATTTATAACTCTCTTACCCTCATCTTTAGTTGTTATAGCTTGCTAAATATCTGTATCTAAGTAGAACATAAAATTTCCGTTTATGCTTCCATATCTTCATAGCTATGTCATCAAATTCATACATTCACATACATTCAAAAGATATCATATTGGTGTACATTGTCTCATTTCTAGTCATCATACTTCAAATTTATACATGCTTCAGTGCACACATATATTCACACCAACAATTCAGGTATATATCTATCATACATACTTTTCATGCATATCTACTCGTAAATCCATGCAATCATGTAAAATCATAAATTCTTGCTCATTCATATGCTCTCATGCACATACATGTTTATTTTTCCTAGTCCAGATACTTTGCACATGATCATAATAAAAAATCCATGTATATACTCATCATTCATGTTTAACTCATAAACATATACACATATATATCATCATGTATACATACCAATCATAAAGTCATGCACATATACATGCCCTCATACACATGCATGTGAATACATGTATTTTCTTAAATGTAGTCATGCATTCATGCATTTAATTAGTTCATCTCATTAACCTAACTCGAGAAATCATATCATAATTTTATAAATGCATACACATACTTTCATGCATACACATATATTAATAAACTAATTCAATTCAAAAATCATTTAAAAATTTATTTCTAATTTATATTATGATTCATTTTAATATTATTTTAAAATCAAGTCCTCTTTCTTGCAAAAACCTATTACAAAGTTCAGAAGAAAGTTAGTCAAATAACATATTCAAAGTTTTATACATCAACCATTATTTTTTTTAGGTTCAAATTTTTCTACTTTTTGGGACCTCATAATATAAAAATTTAAGCTTCATATCATTAATGACATACATTCATTCATCTAATATCAATACTTTTTTTTATGAGGAAGAAGGTAAAAAACTCCCATGATCATTCATACTGTACCTTTTTGATGAGGAAGAAGTTAAAAAACTTCCGTGATCATTGATAATGTACCTTTGTCGAATAGCTTCATGTACCCAATAACTTTTCATATATTCATCCTTATTTTCAAGGTTAAGGCATTGGTTTTTATCTTATTGGTTTGGATTTTTATCTAATTGGTTTGGATTTTTATCTAAGCTTTGCATTGACAGTTGACCATTTCTATTCCCTAAAATTTGATTATATTATATCCAATCATCTTCGCTCATAGATCTACGTTTAATGCTTTTTTACTCTCTTATAGGTTCATCTATTTTAGCAGGTCCATAACTTTTAGAAATACCTTTTAGTTCACATGTTTTCTTTTCTTCATGCTTGTTACCGTAAGGACATAGAGCCTCATCATTGATCTTAGAGTTCAAAATTCTAGGATCTAAACTTGCTACACCTTCAAATTTCTTAATGCATCTGCATTTCTTTGTACTTCCTATACTCGGTTTTGATTTGTACTTAACTTCTGCAAAATAAGCCTTCATTCCTCCTCTACCTAAGTTTAAGCGTAGAGAAAGATGAGTTTTATAATCACATATTTTATTTGCAATGATGGTAACTAACCGTACTTCATATGCTTTATCGTAGGCTAAATAATTATGAAATGTATGATCTATTTGTTCACACCAAAAACACTTAATTACCCGTTTAGATCTTCTAATCTTAGCATTTTGCATAGGCATCTTAAGGTTAATATTTCGAGATTCATCATCACTCTGAATTGTATTTAGTTGAAACTCATTATCATGATTGCATTTACATTGTGAATCATCATGAAAGTACTTGGTTAGGTCATTAACTTGTTATTTAAAGTTAGCAATTACTTCTCTTAATATTCTCGTCATTGCATGATTTGCATTTGTAGTTTCACTAAGCTTACTTATAACATAAAAAGTTTTATCAAACTTTTTGTGACAAGTCTTTTCGAGTTTTTCATTTAAATTATTCACACGGATGTCTAAATCCCTAATCTTAGATTGAATGAGTTCCTCTATATGCACCTTTCCTTCTCGTGAAAAATCTTGACCTATCTTCTTTTTGCCCATTGAATCACAACTTTAAAAGTAATGAATAGCAATCAAATGAGGAAATACCTAGAAATTTCACAGGAAGTAGAGGTTGCAAATGATTGGACTTCAAAGAGAGGTGGAGTCCCATGATGAGCTTCACCTGAGTCACAATGCCACTGTTCACATCTGGTTCACCAAATATAGGTGTGAAAGCAACGGATGGTGGATCAAGGCAACCACTGGAATTACAGTGCACACCGGATGCTTGGAGCAAGCTGAGTGCAATGGAGATTGAAAGAGCAAATACGAATTCAGACATTTGTTTCCAGCTTTAGTTGCTTCATATGTACTTTGTGCAAGAAATTCAATTTCAAATTGTAGATCATTTTCAATTTTATTTCAAATTGTAAATGGATATCGAGTGATTGCAACATCACTTTTACATGTCTTAACGTGAATCGACCAATCATAATAAAAAAAAAAAACAATCCTTACAATTATACACAAAACATTGAAACACATATGATGTTAGACAAAACTGTACCTTCACAGTTTCAATTTCATGTACTCTTTATGGACCACTTCATTGAACAAAATGCAGATAGAATATAAGCTTTAATCCATTTTTCATAAATTCATTAGCAAGAATAAACTTTTAGAAATATTATAAATGATTGCTTTATGAGGTGTTATTTAGTCGCACAATATCAAAGAAGAAGACAATATGATGACTATACAAAATAACGCCCAACAATGATGCAATACAAATTTGATCTTGGCGTTTATATATATATATATATATATATATATATATATATATATATATATATATATATATATATATATATATATATATATACTTCTAGTTCAAAACATTAAATATTGTTGTCTTCAGTCGCTGTAGCAGTCCAGTCAATAGATTTGATAATCAATGGCAACTTGACAACCTTTAAAATTGGACAGAGTTTGGTGTTGTAAGAACAAACTTACATACTTCGAAACAACCTGAGTCATGCGCCAACATGGAAGAAAACTTTATGCAGTATTATAATGATTTCTGGAAACAAGTTCGATGTTGAATTTAAAAAACAAGTAAATTGTATTTGGAGTGTCTCATTTATCAAATCCGAACACTTATGCTTAAAAAATGATCATAAATTCATAAGCTTTTGTTCTACAGAGAAAGAGAAAAGAAAATCGCAAACCAATTCACCTTGAAGCGTTTGTAGAATACTTTTGAAATCAAATCTTGAAGCGTTTGTAGAATACTTTTGAAATCAAACAAGATTGTGACGCCTCTTCAGATCGATATGTCCTATAAAAACTTTACTCGCGGAACATTAGTATGAAGAAATGTGTATGACTTTCCACTGCTCATGAATTTCTCACACAGAGATGGTCCTGCACAGTTCTATTTTTTTTATTTCTTATAAGATCAACATTTCCAACTTGTACTCCTTCAGCACGCGCAAATTACAATTCCTCTTCTTGATAGCAAATCTCATATGGCAGCTTGCTGAACAAAGTTCGCGTTCATTATCTCTGATTTGTTGTAATCCTTGCAACTCATCATATGCGTAGGCTATTTAGATATTACAGAAGAGATCAAGCAGGTCATCTCATTATTGTGCGATCACAGAATCTTTGAAGTTCATGATATGAACATCATGCGCATAGAATCCTTGCAGTACATGGTATGAACATCATGCACAAACAGATAAATTGTTGACGCTTCGTATCATTAGAACTCCTTCAGCTGTCGCCTACGCGCGTGTTTTCCAATAGCAAAATTACTGACAGAGTAAAGAAGCCAGAGATAAACATAGATTGATCTTCTATATCCCCTGATCAACGTTTACTTCAGCACCTTCAACTTCTCTTTCCGCTAGCTGAAGTTGAACGAGCATTGTCCGAAGAATCACTGGACACTTTGCATACATCGGTTAAGCTTCCTGAATCTCGGCTTGTGCCTCAAATTCTCTCAGACAAAGTTTCAACTGTATGCGAGCGTCAGCACAAAACAGTTCCGCTGCATCTTTTCCTCCCTCAACAACCACCACATACACATTCTCTCTACAATACCAAGCGATGACTCCTCCTCTGGAGTTCCCAATCCCACCCGCTTCAGATCAAGCGCATATATCCAAAAAAAAAAACAGAAGTCCGCATGGATTATCTTCCCACGCACATGTCTTCCCCTTCCCAGCAGAATCGTCCCTTCCTTTTTTATCTCCCGATGTGCCTTTCATGCAGAGGATAAGGTGTCCTCTCCATTCATGCCAAAAAAAACTCCCTCTTAAGTCGACTAGCCTTCCTTTTGATGCGCAGCTTTCGTCTTCTCTTCCTCTAGCCACACTTTAACAAAAGAGTGGAAAAGTGAAAAGCATAAAAATTGCTACCATTAGTTTTGTGCATGCGCTCAGTAGATCAGAACTTTTGATCACGATTTGTTTGTGTTGAAAATCCATAGATATTACAGCAATTTTTGTTACCCACCTTCAAAACATCTCCAATGTTCAATGTGATTCATAAGCAACCACGCTTCCTCATAGAGACCATTCTCTGAATAACCTAGAGCTAAAGCACTGTCTAGCCCATGTTTCACAATTTGGCTATGTAGTGTTTGACCAAAACCAAGGTCTTCTATGACACCACAAGCCTGCAATCCATAAAGATAAAGAACTTCATCGGAAAAAATACCATCAAATCGCATATTTTGTAGAGAAAGCAATGCTTTGCCAACGAACCCTTGGGCAAGATATTGACTCCAAGTAACAATAATCCATGACAAAACACCTGAGCCAACATACTTTGCTTCATATAACATCTTGTATATATAACAATCAAGCTATTGCCAATAGATAATTCTTCTTCATGTCCTGTTTCAATGATAAAAGAATGCAATAGATAGCCTTCATTAAGCTTCTGCAACGAAGAAACTCATAGCCTTGATGTAGTTACTTGTGTCAAATATAAAGTTATTCTTTATGTGAATGATCTAGTCTTGCTCCTTTATTTTTCACATGAGGAGAGTTTTTCTTTCTAACATTCACAGCATTTTGGAGCCATAGATTTTTTTTTTTAAGTGAGTAGAAGCAAACATAGAGATGAAAAACTCTACGATCCTAACCAACACTGCTTGAAAATGCTATTAACATTAGAAAATATGATACATTATCCTCATGCCCTCCTTTGTTGGAGTTTAATACTACTTAAGATCTTTCTGTTGGTAATTTACACTCATCCTCGTGATCACACATTTTTAGCATCCTAATTGGGAGAGAGAATCTCTCCGACATTCACCCCCTCCAAAACCTATGCTTCCTCGGGATGTGCCAAACCGTCAATAACCTGTTTCTTCATAACTTCAGAAGTTGATTTTCATGTCAGCTTTCTGCAAAATCCTATAAGTGCATGGGTTAAAAACAAACAAGTGCCTATGCATGGCCATGTAATAGGCCCTAATATATGCATATTCTGGTAATTTGCACTCATCCTCGTGATCTAACATTTCTAGCATCCTAATAGGGAGAGAGAATCTCTTCGACAGTGACCATCTCTAGGGTTTCCACTCATGGAATCCTACACAACCATCAACCCCTGCTTGATGCCTCTATCTTGGAAAATGAAATCATTGAATTCATTGATGCTCTTACGAGTGGGAAAATCTCGGGGCCGAATGGGATCACTAACGAGTTCTTTAAGTCCTTCAAGTTAGTGATGACCACCCCTCTTCATTTGATCTAGCAAGAGGCACTCGCGTTTAGCATGCTTCCAACTTGTCTTAATCGTGGCGTCATCAAACTGATCCACAAAAAAGGAAAAAGAATAGAATTGTGAATTTGCACTGGTTATGATGCTCCAAATGGGATATAATATTATTGCTAAAGTCATAGCCAATAAAATTTCCAGCCATTTGAGAGTTTGGCCTAGCGAGGACCAAAACGGTTTTGTCGAATGTAGGTCAATTTTGGAATCCATCATTGACATTTGGGAAGGTCTCAAGTTCATGAAAGATTCAACACAAGATGTGGTTTTCCTCAAGATCAACTTTGATAAAGATTACGGCATGCTAGAATGGGATTATATTTTGCAATCTTTCAAAGATCTTGTTGGCAGCCAGAGATTCACCGAAATAATATTGACCCTATTGGAAACATTAGGGGAAAAAATGGACCCTGCATGGGCCTTGTAAGGATCCCTAATTTTTAGGGATTAAAAGGCTTAATCCATGAGCTTAATGAAGCATCCAAAACCACCAATGATTTTGTCAAATAAAATAATATTTGATGAAGATGCTTGTTTGAACTCTCATCCGTGAGCGTTTGTGATCCCTAGATTGTTTTAATCGATGGCTTATTTTAAAAACTCCAAAAGGTATAGAGAGAAGATGTCAATTGTGATGGGAGTGGGGCTCACCGATTTTCACGTGGACTGCAAGTTTTTCAGCCATCCGATCGCCAACAATCCAATGCCCAAGCGCAAACGGGGCTGATTGCCAATCGGAGATGCACGTGCATCATTAGATCAGGAGCTTCATCGGATGATTGCAGTGAAAAGGCGCCATTCTCTCTCAAAGGAGCAACCTGAGCCATTGGATGTTAACTATATCTAATATCTTGTGATGGAAGCGCCAAAGTTTTCAGAAAATTCAAGTTCATCCATTGGATTCACGAACAGATCCAATGGTACACAGCATTTTGCACAGTTTCTCATCATTGCTTCAATCATGGCCACTCGTTCTCAAGTGAATCTGAGGGTCCAAGATTAAAGAGACCTTGAGTTTTCCCATTTCACCTTAGCCTTTGGATCTCTCAAGCAATCCAAGGGCTCTAATTGATTTTCGAGCTTTGCAAAACCATTCTCAAGAGAAAACCCACCAGTTCTAGGTGGTTTTGATATATTTGACCACACAAAAGCAAGGGAAGCCTATGCCTACCCTATGAGATTAAGGGACTAGACTGTGGCCACCACCCTCTTCTCATTGGTCCATCTCTAATCACCCCTTAATCTAAAAGGCCCATTAAGAGTTCATTTTTTCCCCTAATGAATGCATTGAATAAAATCAATGTTAATGGCCATCTTTCGAAGGCGATCAAATTAAAATGATCAATTATACAAAGGTCCCCGTTGGCTCCCCTTCTCGTTGCCATCACTATAGAGGGACTTCACTAGCTAGTGGAACAACAGGTGGAAGTTGGTAACATCAAAGACCTCTAGCTTCCACATAATCATGGTCAAATCGCCATGAGACTTTTTAGCCCACAATGACACTACGAACCCTAAGATATTTTGAAGGTGCCTATATACTTTTTGCAAAACCTCTATATCCAAAGTCAACCACTCAAAGACCGCTTCAAGAGCTATCATCCTGACCCAATCTCACAGCCTCTTTGATCATGATTGTCAAAACATTCCACCCGGATAAATTTTTTGGCTTCTTGGGATTCTCTTGGGATTTGTTGTCTCGACGGTGCAATGATGGAACTCAGTCTTGAGCAGGCTTAAATCACAGCTGAACTACTGGAGAAGTATGCAGATCAATCTCCCTGGTCGTGCAATGTTTATTAAGACATTCCTCATTTCGTCGACCATTTACTTCCTCTCTTGTTGGAGATGGAAAGAGCAAGAGCTATCCAAACTAGAAAGTATTTGGAGAATCTTTCTTTGGACAAGTGACCACAATAGGATGGGGGCACCTAAAATCAAGTGGTCCATCTACACTAGCCAAGAGGTGTAAGGGGGTCTTAGTATTCTGGATCTTGGGTGCATGGCTAGCAAATTTGCAGCAAAATGGATGATTAAAGCGTGGTGCAATGGGGAGACTTTGAGGGCCAAATTCATCTTTAGAAACACGAACATGTTGACTTTTGTGGGATTCCCAAATGGGAAGAATCATGACATTTTGTCCTTTTTGTTTTCTCCGATCCTAGTTTCCTCTAAAAGCTCAAATTTGGTGTGCTCCCTATGGAAGATTTGGAATAAAGACAAAACCTTCATAAGAATCATTGAATTGGAAGTGGGCACCATGTATCAGAGAGAATGACTCTATCTCGTTTTTGATCCATGGTATTAGAAAGGTGGAGTCTTGGAACATCCAACGTGCCAAGAGGATCTCGAACAAGGTCTTCAGTAAATGGAAACATCTCTAGAAAGAAGACACAAGCCAATGGATAAACTTTGAGGATATTGAACCTAGCATCAACATTACATATGAAGAATGGAACATTTGATTGAGCAAACATCGTGCTTAGGACCCCTTCAAACTCCATCTACTCGTGGGATATGACTCACCCCGCCCGCTGGGCCTCAGATGACATAATGAAAAGTTCTTAACAAAAATCCGGAATATCAAAGGAAACATTGATTGTCATGTCAACCTCAACAAGAAATGGTGCCTGTCATGGACGCAACTACATTGGGATATGAAGTTCATGGCTATGTGGCACGCTGTCATAGAAAATAAAAACTCTATCCTCTTATGGAAAATTCTTCATCCGGGAATCTCAATCAACCTAAAGGCTAGAAAAATCTGTGGGATGTCTCCCCGGTGAAAGGATTGTTGCCATTCCATTGAGGATGTTGGTCACATATTCTTTACTTGTCCCACCTCCAATAGGCTCTCACATCTTGTCGGAAAGAAAATTAGACTCCAAAAGCATATCAGTTGGAAATAAGCTATGCCGAGAGAAGCCATCAACTGCTACAAGACTCTCTAGAATGCCATTAGAGGGGAGGTCCTCTCGAAGATATGGCGGGAGAGATGTGCTTATATCTTTGGCAACTCCGCAAAAGGGTAAACGGCATGTGCCTATTTCTACATAGATAGGTACACAAGGTAGATAATCTCTAAACAATCACATAAATGAAAAAAGTTTGAATTTTCCTGACTTTGATACATTACAATGGGAGTAAAATTATGATTTTATTCAAAATTATTGAATATAATGATGCTAGAGACTTTGCCATACAAAGAGAGACACTAAGATAACATATTTTCCCTAGATCCACACTGAACTACATGTGTCTAGTGTTTGGGGGATACCTAAGAGAGGAATCTTGTACCAAAATATCTAGAAGCAAACATAAATCATTCACTCCAAGATGCTACATGGGAATTAAGATCTCAAAATGAGAGGAATATTGCATCCCTTGACCATTAAGAATAATGATGTTAAGAAGGGTTTTAAAGTGCTCTATTTGTATTTAAGCATTCCTCGTGTACCATTTGACTACTTGCATTTGTCAAGCATCCTAAAAATTTCAAGGACAAGACCTAGATTGATGCAATGCTCAGACATAAACTCTATAAATTGTAATAGTACTTGATGATCTCCTCCCAATCCCAATAAGACGGGTGTTTAGAATTTAAATAGGTTGTAGATGTGCACAAGGGCAAGATCTTGTTAGGGTTGGGTGAGAAGCATGGGGTATGGTCTATTTAGGGTTGGGAGAAAAGCATGTGCACAATGGCAAGGTCTATTTAGGTTTATCTAGCTTTCAATAATTATTAGGGTTGGGAGAAAAGCATGTGCACAATCTTTTCCACCAACCCTAAATAAAACTTGCCCTTGTGCATAAGGGCAAGGTCTATTTAGCTCTCCATAATTATTAGGAACTAATAATTATTGAAAGCAAATATGTTATGGTTTTATGCCCTTCTAGATTCCAATCATTAAGAGCCACATTAACCAATCCTGAATACCAAAATTGGCATAAAATACGAGTGAAAGCTTTTTACTATGCGAACATCAATTTATTTTAATTCTTCACAAAGAAAAGAATATTTAAAAAAAACTTATATTGCACCAAGTAAAGTTAAATTTCGTGGAAACCTAGTGAAGAAAGTTAAATAATGATCCCTCTTTAAATATACACATATGGAATTATGACGTTGAAAATATACAAGAAATGAGAAATAATTGAACATATGTATAGACAAACGTATAAGCCAATAGTTAGATATTATTGCCATCAATTGATTAGCGTGATGATATGAACATGAAATGATTTCTAGTTCCTTGGGTTGTCACACTTCTAAATTGACTGCATTCCCATATTAGATGAAAGAGAAATTCGATATGTTAAACTTATTGTTTAATCTGTTATCAAATCTAGGTTCTTGGGATGGTTAGGGGTCTATAAAACAGAGGCCTTGTTTGTATTTTCCGAAATTCAACAGATTCAACTTATACTACTCTACCCACTTAATAGGCTGAATGAAATTATTCTTCAACTACTTATCTGCATGCACATTACAACATACTTCAATAGGAGACAATTAACTGCACAATTTCGTTACTCCACCATAATATCGCTTAACTTAAGACTTCATCAATCCTTAATACATTACTCAACTTAATTACTGAGAGACAGAGATACAGAATACTTAGAGTGTAAGTAAGATGTTACGATCCACTCAGGAATTCGCCCAGACCACACTCCAGCAACAAAATAACTTCTGTGCATGTACGCTTCTTTTATTAATAAAAAAGTTATAATTGTTGCACTACGCCCTTTCGATATGCGTGCGACTTTTCAGAATTACATTCCAACGGCTCACAGTGGCATGCACAGTGGAATCGAACCCAAAAAGGAAAAATACAAAGGTTAAGATTCATCTATAATGCCCTGGATGTACATGATTTACATGCATTTTCTGACTTCTGACTCGATTGGTTGCTATGACACTCGTGTGTCCACTAGTGGTTTTTTGCTTCATGCTTGGTAGCTCATGCATATCTCGGGTGAGCAAGAAGCAGCATCTTATGGCAACTTCCACTTGTGCAACAGAGTGTAGGGTAGCTTTCATAGTGGTGATTGAGTGTGTGTGGTTCACATGCCTTATGGCTGATTTGGGTGTTAGTGAGTCTTCTACGACCACCATATTCACTAATAGTTAGAGTTCATTGGGATTTGCAATGAACCATATATTCCATGCTCGCACTAAGTCCATTTAGGTCCATTATCATTATGTCAGATGGAGGTTCTCTACTGGAGAGATGAGCACGGCGTATGTGCACATAGGGGAGAACATTCTAGACCTTTTCACAAAGGCTCTACCTAGGGAGAAGTTTGAAGCTTTCTGCAAACTTTGGGCTTACTACCTTTTCTGAATTGTCTCCACATAGCTTAGCACTTCCTTATACATGAGTGCAACCTCCTTGTTCACCCACTGTTGGTGCAAAAGAGACCAAGCCCACATACTTGGATAATTAGCATATCTATCATATAGCCATATATGATCAATCTCTTGTAAAATCAAATCACCTTCTACCTTTGTAAAAGTGCATGACTTCCACCTAGATTTACGAAAGATCAAATATCAATTTATTTTGTAGATGATGGATGAGAGAATATATCCTATAGTTTAGGATTTACTTTTAGGTGAACATTTGAATTTTGAATTCAAGATTGGCTCCAAATTCAACAACAAAGGTGGATCAGCAGACTTGCATGTATGCCTGACTTTTAGAGAGTAATATGGAGGGATCCTATTTGATTTAAGAGCTCACTCCAAAGCTCAATCATTAGCCTCACATTGTGCAATAGATTATTTCCAACAATATTTTATTTCTATGTGATCTTAGACATACTTTTTTATTATACCTCTACTTCACTTCTCTGCCATGACTACATTAGTATAGTGATTTTCTCAGAGATTGTTCTCAGTGTATGATAGATCATTTGTCACAACTTAAAGCATAACAAATTTAGTATACTAACTAGTTTATATCTACAAAATCTCATTATAATTAGCGCTCTAAATCATGAGATATCAACACATCTCTACTCTCTCATCTGTTCTCTGATGCATCGTGAAAATGTCGTGAAACTCCTATGATTTTCTCACATCATGCCTAGTGTGTAGTTCATCTTTTTTAGTGAAATCACTCATGATTGATACATGTCTAATATTATTAAACACCACCAAAAGGAACTAGGCTAGTTACTGGCAAGGTTAGAGGACTATTCAATATATTGAACAGGTGTAGAGACTAAGATAACAAGTCTATGACCTTGGATTAATTTCCTACTCATCTATTTTCATCCATTGATTATTCAATCATCTTCTAAAGGACAAAGGTGATTATCTTTTATCATTAGAAACATAAAGAGTCCCACTACACTCTCCATTATCTCCTCTTAGCTACTCTGAAGCATATTTTGGCAACACCACTTCATCTTTGAAGACTATCCACCATCTCCTCCAAGAGTGGTATAAGAACAACAACAAGCAAGATAGGAGATGGATTTCCATCATTGATTGACAAATTGGACAGAATAAACTACCCAACATGGTCACTAAGGATGCATGCCTACCTCCAAGGGAGAATTCTATATGGATGCATCTTAGGAGATGAAGAGATGCCAACATTCAGGAGCAAACATCAACAAAGAAGGGAAGATCAAGAAAGGCTGACCACATGGTGTGAAAAGGACGCTCTTGCAAGGTCTCATTTACTAAAATAAGTATCTAATTTCTTATTAGCCCACATTAGGATTGTAAGTCCTTCGAAGAGAATTGGGAAGTACTTTCTTCATACTTCACATCAAATAGAAGATCTAGGAAAAACTAGTTATGGATGGAGTTTACAACTCTAGAAAAACAACCAAAAAAAGCGTAGCTGATTATGTGACCAAGATGAAGGATATGGATGATCAACTTGCAAGCATCGGAGAGGAGATAGAAAAAGAAAACATAGTAAGGCAGATCATAAATGGCATCAAAGCTGATAATAAGTGGGAGTCCTTCACCATAACATTGGATCTCTATATGGATATGCACATACCTGACTTCAACACCTTGATGGGGCAAATCTTCACCCATGAGACAAAGATCAACAAGAATGGTGACAAATCTAGACGTAACCAATATTTTGCCCTTATTCAGATAGAATTAAAAGAAAGGATAAAGGTAAAAACAAAAACAATGAAGAAGAGGCTAGTACCTCTCAAGTGAACTTCACAAGTAGAGGAAGAGGTACTAGAGGAAGGGGTAGAGGAGGAAAGAAAGGCTAGGAGAGATCCTAGAACACTCCACCTTGCAACATATGTGGTCTAACCAGCCACACTATAGAAGAATGCTTCAAAAACACAAGGAATCAAAGGGGAAGAGGCTTCCATAAAGGGAGCTACAAACACTCTAGAGGGAGGTTCACAGTGGAGGAAGCAATTAAAATTACAACTACGAGTGAGGGTACAACAACAACAATTATCAAAGAGGTGTTAGAGTAAGAAGAGATTATAATAAGTACATAGAAGACCAAGCGGAGTCTCTACTCATCATGAACATGACATCCAAGCAAGGTGAAAAAAATGAGCATCTTTTATATATTGAGTCCCGTTGTTCCAATCATGTGGTTCGAAATGTTGCACTCTTATCTGATCTTGAAGAGCCCAAAGTGAAGCATGAAGTACAGATGGAGTTGACACTAGACACTTTGTTAAGAAAATTGGAAATTTCGAGGATTCTCATGGTAACATGAACTTGTTAAGTAAGGTTTAATATGTGCTAACTAAAAACCTAATAAGTGTTGGACAAATTGTTCAGAAAGGGTTAGAGGTGAGATTCACAAGACATGGACCATATGTGGAAGACCCTCAACAAGGTTTCAAAAGGATTGCAAAAGGTTAGAAATCAGATAGACTCTTTACATTTGAGATTCAAGACACTAGAAACATTGCACTCTTCAATTAAAGAGATCAAACCCTATTTGAACTAGAGATATGGCATAAAAGGCTAGGTCATATAGGAGAAAGAACACAAAAACAAATATGTAGGGATGAGAGTGTTCTTGCCATCCCCATTGTGTCCAAGCAACACATGATATACAAATGTGGAGCATGCCAATTTGGTAAAGCTCATAGGCAACCATTCAATAGAAAGGGATACATTTATGAAGTCTACTTGGAGCTTGTGCACACTCATGTGCGGGGTCTTAGGAGAGAGTCATCAATCTCAGGGTCAAGGTACTATGTTTCATTTATAGATGATTACAGTAGATGGACAATTCTTTACTTCATGAAGCATAAAGATTAAGTATTTACATGTTTCAAAAAGTATTTGCCATTGGTTGAGAACCAAACAGGTACAAGCTTGAAGAGGATCAGATCTCATGGAGGTGGTGAGTATTTTTCCCATGAATTTGATTCATTTGTGTAGTAGTATAGACAAAGAAGTCACAAGATATACTCTTAAATTAAATGAACTAGCAAAGAGGAGGAAGAGATTTATAGTAGAGACTCCAAGATCAATGTTAAATAAGAAGAAACTACCCATTTACCTATGGGCAGAGGTTGTTTCCACATCCACATACTTGGTTAATAGGCTTCCATCCAAATCCTTGGATGGAATGACACCCTATGAGGCATAGAGTGGTAAGAGATCCTCATTCCACCATTGCAAAATCTTTGTATAAGTGCATTGCTTATGCACTTATACCCTCATAGATTAGAGGGAAGCTTGATCCTAAAGCTGAAAAGTGTATATTCATTGGCTATGACAAAAACCAAAAGGGTTATAGGATATACAGTCCCACTAACAAAGGATTTATAGTTAGTAGGCATGTAGTATTTGATGAAAATAATTGATGGTCTGAAGATGATTGCAAGAAGATCAAGTTGCCTTAGGAATTGGAAAGTGATTTTCCAACTCTCACTCAAGACGAGCAACAAGTACCAAAAGATGTTAATTCAAAGGATGAGGAACAGATTGACTTCAAGGCTTGGAAGTCCAGGGGCAAGGCTAAGTTCAAGCAATTGAAAGACATACCGGAGTCCTCCAGCCAAGGACTCAAAAGATCTCAAAGGGAGAGTAAAAAACCAATAAGGTATGGCTATGACACATCACTAGTCACCAAGCATTTTTTGTACATCACGAAAGACTCTATGATAGAAGACCCTTCTTTATTTGAAGAGGCAATTGAGAAGAAGGAATGGAGAGAAGCCATGCAGGAAGACGTTGAAGCACTTCAAGAAAATAATACTTGGGATTTGATTCCCAACAAGCCAAGTATAAAGATAATAGGATCCAGGTGGATATATAAAATAAAAAAGAATTCAGATGGTTCTATAAACAGGTACAAGGCAAGGCTAGTGGCAAAGGGGTTTGTGCAAACCCATCGATTGGAATGTGAACAAACTTTTTCACCTGTGGCTAAGATGCCAACCATTTAGAGCATTTATAAGTTTTGGTGCTTCCAAATTAGTTATATGTTAAGAATGCATTCCTAAATGGATGGATCTCACAAGAAGTGTATATGGCACAACCATTTGGATATGAAGATAAGGATAAACTAGGTTTTGAATGTAAGCTAAGGAAGGCACTCTATGGCCTAAAGCAAGCTTATAGAGCTTGGAACCATAGGCTTGTTACTTAAATGCAGTATCAAGGATATGTTGCTAGTAAATCAGAATCTTCTTTATTCATAAAGAGGACAAACTCAAAAGCTACTTATGTGTCTATGTGGATGACATTATCATGATAGGGAATGATTCTAATGGCATCAAGCTAGTTAAAGCTCAATTAATGGAAGAGTTTAAAATAAGTGATCTTGGTTTTTTAACATACTTTCTTGGCTTAGAGCTTGTATGTAAAGATTATTGAGTGTCCATTACTCAGAGAAACTAAATTCATGATATGTTCAGAAAATTCAATATGCAAAACACAAAAATTGCAGGTACACCCATGGAACTCAATCATAAGCTTAGTTCTCATGAAGGAGAACTTTTTGAGGATGTTACAAGCTATCAAAAACGTGTTGGGAGTCTCAACTATGCAACCTAACAAGAGTGGACATTGCCTATGGAGTAAGTAACTTACGCCGATCTATGCATGCACCAAGAAAGCCTCACATGGAAGCTGCCAAGAGAGTACTAAAGTATCTAAAGGGTACCATAAATGAAGGGTTGTTTTACCCATTCACTTGTGACTTGGACATAAATATGTCTTGTGATGCAGATTTGGCTGCCTCTAAGGATGATAGGAGAAGGACCTAAGGATACTTGTCTTTTGCAGGTTCAAAGATAATATAATGGTCATCTAAAAAGAAACCATTTGTGGCTTTGCCATCAATAGAGGTAAAATATAGAGCCTTAGAAAATGCAACACAAGAGGCTATGTGGTTCAAGAAAGTATATACAGATTTGGGGTTACATTCTTACACTCCAATGTATCGTTGGAGACAACACTAGTTCAGTTCATTTGGTTGCTAATCCTGTATATCATGCAAAGACTTAGCACATTGAAGTGCACTATCATTATGTAAGGGAGAAACTGCTTAGCAAGGATATTCAATTGTCATATGTATCAACCCAATTTCAATGTGTAGATATACTCGCAAAGTCTTTAGATGGAACTAAGATGAATAGGTTCGAATTGATGATTGGTTTGTAGGAGATAAAGGAGGAATGAAGACCAAGCATGTTAGGCTTGGGGGGAGCTGTTGGTGCAACAGAACCCAAGCCCACATACTTGCATAATTGGCATATCTCTCATATAGCCATATATGATCAATACCTTGTAGAATCAAATTATCTTTTACCAATGTAAAAGTGCATTACTTCCACGTGGAATTAGGAAGCATGAAATCTAGATTTATTTAGTAGATGATTGATGAGAGAATACATCAATTATAGATGTGGATCAAAAGACTCACATATATGCCCGACTTTTAGAGAGTAATAGAGAGGGATCCTATGTGATTTGAGAACTCACTCCATAGCTCAATCACTACCCTCACATTGTGCAATAGAGTATTGCCAATGATATTGTATTTCCATGTGATCAAATACATACATTTTAATTATATATCTACTTCACTTCTCTACCATTACTACATGAATATAGTGATCTTCTCAGAGCTTGTTCTCAATGTATGATTGATCATTGATCGTGATTTCAAGCAACATAGATTCAGTATGCTATCTAGTTTATAGCTACAAAATCTCATTATCCTTAGTTCTCTTAACGGTGAGATATCAAAACATCTCTGATCTCTAGTAGTTGTCTCATGCATCCCAAAAATGTCAAGAAACTCCTATGATTTCCTAAACATCATACTTAGTGTGTAGTTCATCATTTTTAGTGAAATCACTCATGATTGGTAAATGTCTAAGTTAGTTAGACACCACCAAAAGGAATAAGGCTAATTTCTAGCAGGCTTAGAGCACTCTTCATTATATGAACATGTGCAGAGACTAAAATAGAAAGTCCATGACCTTGGATTAATTTCCTACTCATCTGTTCTGATCCATTGGTTAGTGGATCATGTTTGAAAGGACATGGGTGATTATTTACGATCATTAGCAAGACAAAGAGGCCCATCACACTCTCCATCACTTGCTCTTGGATGGTGTCAAGCAGGTTTTAGCAACACCACTTCATCTCTGAAGACTATCCACCATCTCCTCCAACACCCATCACTCCCAAGGGGGATTTGTTGATATATTTTGGTACTAATATGTTTGGACAAGTAGGACTGCTGAGGCATGTTTTTCCCTCATTACGATGTTCTTCTTCCACGGCTTGTATATACCCCTATATCCCTAATGGGTTACTTATCTTTGTAAATTCTAGTGGTAATACATTCAGTATTGTGTGTTGTGCTCCAAGCTTCTTCTTTGTACTTGTGTTGTTCGTGTGCTTTGAGAGATGTCTAAATGCTATCTAGTATTGGATATAATTTAAAATAAACATTCCAAATCATCCTACTTGGATGCATGAATTTTTATATCCAATCTCAGATACCAATGGAATATAACAAGGATTACAACCACCACATGCTAGAGAGATGACTTGCCTCCCAACCAAATGCATTTGTATATAGCTCTCTCTACGCAACATCCTTCGTGGGCAGCTGGATAGTAACCATCCATGTGTCAGCCATGTAACTGCATTGTGCCAAGTTTCCTATAAACTTGAGTTAACTAGAGTTTCTAGGAATATAACAAGGATTATGACCATGATGTGCTAGAGAGATGACTCTCCTCCCAACCAAATGCATTTTTATATAGCTCTCTCTTCAGGACACCCTTCTTGGGAAGCTGCATACTAACCATCCATGTGTGGTCCATGTAACTACATATGTCCCAAGTGTCCTAGAAACTCAAGTTAATTCTAGATCTCTTTGGGCAAAATACTCTTCCCATGTACACCATGGGGATTGAACCCAAGAAATCCTCCTTCACATCCTTGACACTTAACCACTAAGCTAAGTGGATGACCTCACAAGAGCACATGAACTCCTAGGAAGTCCAAACTTGAGATCTTTGGTCATGCACATGGGTGACCAAACTATGTCCAATTTGAGATGCGTCTGAACCACGCGGACCTTTAGATCATAGACTTAATTTATTACAATAATAATTTTATATAAGTATACCTCAAAGTGCAATATATGAAAGGTCTCCATGTATACACGAAATGATTTAGAAAATCTTGTAATGTTTCTACAGTTTAACATATTGCTAGAAAAGTGATAGCATTGAGGAACAAGACGTTTTCTATGTCTACCATGTTGGAGCAAGTCTATGACAAGCCTAAGTATTGGCTTGAGTCTCACAAAGTCTTAGAAGAAGCTTTAAAAAAGAAGACTATGTAAAGTTCACTTATGAACTACCTCTTGTAACTTTTGAAGAGTTTACTTAATGTAAAAGTAAGAGAATCTTAAGTGGTTGAGTCCACTTGATCAAGAATGGAAAGAGGAGCCACGAATTCGTGATTTGTGGTAGGTAGAGAATCAAATCAATCATTGATTGATTGGAGAGTGATTGAGGGAAGTTAGCCTCCCAAACTCAACTATAAATAGATGGCAGTTTTAGTCGTGGTTAGAGAGACCTATGTGAAGACCTCCAAGAGCTGAGCTTTATGCCATATCAAGGTGTGATTACAAGGCACACATATGTATCAGTAAGTAATTGTATTGTACAAGCAATATACTTTTATTTTCATGATTATTTGGTTTCATCTTTCCATGTTCTTGTGAAGTGTACTACTCACTACCATTACTCTCAGTTTTCTCAGTCAGCTTGCAGAGATGTTTTCTCTGAGCTTGGTGCATAATTTTCAGTGATTTAACTTGATAAAGTTAGCTCTATAAGTCTACTATATGCTCATAAATTTGCATGTCATTTGGATGTTGCAATCTTCAGTTATGTTCATTTGAAGTCAATAGGGGCTGTTCATCTTCACCTCTCTCTCAGGTACCCGACTTTTTCACTCATCTTGTCAGAGGTGTTTCTCAGTGGTTACTTATCTAAATTCAGTGATTTAAAGCTTGCTGGATTCAACTTACTGTATAGTATAACCATACAAATTTTCATAATCATTGAATGTCTAGATTTTGAGTTATGGTGATTTTTCTGCTCACTGGTCTATTTCTATAGCAGCCCGTGAAAATCGGGATAATGTCATCACTTGTTAAAACTCATTCTCAGTGTGTGGTTCATTATTTTTGATGAGATTACTCTTGAAAGTTAGCTCTTTAAGTTGCCTAGACTTCCCCAAGAGGAATTGAGCTAATTGCTGTTGTGCTCAGAGAATTATGTAAAACACTGGACAGGTGTATGAACCAAAAATAGCAAGTTTTCACCTCTGAGCTAACTCCAACTTATCTGTTTTGATCTATCTTTTTGAGAGTGATCTTCCAAGGTACATGGGGTGTCTAATACATCCATTGGCAAGCTAAAAGGGCCCACCATATACTCCTGGAGTTCATTTGGCTGGTGTAGATCAAGGATTTTGCAACACCTCTTCATCTTCAAGCACATACCTATCCATCTCTTCACAGTGGTATCAGAGCAAGGTTGGACAACATGGGAGATGGATTTCCTTCATCAATTGACAAATTAGACAGAGGTAACTACTCAGCTTGGTCATTAAGAACGGAAGCCTATCTCCAAGGTAGAAGTTTATATGGTTATGTGGCTGGAGATGAAGTTATGCCAAGTTTCAGGAACAAAAGTCAACCAACACAAGAAGAGCAAGAAAGATTGAGCACATGGTGCTCCAAGGATGCACTTGCAAGGTCTTATCTCCTCAACTCTATCTCAGATTTTTTGTTGCCTCACATTAGAAGTTGTAAGACATCTCAGGAAGTGTGGGATGCACTTGAAGCTTTCTTTTCTTCAAGTACCAAAGCTAGGAAGCATCAACTATGGCTGGAGTTCACAACTCTCAAGAAGGCTCCCAAACAAAATGTGACTGATTTTGTCACAAAGCTCAAGGACATAGCGGATCAGTTGGGAAGCATTGGAGAGGTAATAGATGAAGAGCAAATTGTAAGGCAGATCATCAATGGCTTGAAGGCAGATGATAAGTGGGAAGCATTCACCATAGCTATGGATTTGTACATGGACATGCATGTACCTGATTTCAACACACTCATTGGACAACTACTTACTCAAGAGGCAAAGCTTATAAAAAATGGAGAAAGCTCTAAAGGTAATCAATCTTCAGCTTTATACACGGATAAAAGCAAGTCTAAAGATAACAAAGGAAAGGCAAAGAAAGTGGATGATGAAGCAGGTACATATCAAGCTAACTATGCAGGTAGAGGAAGACATGGTAGAGGTAGAGGAAGAGGAGGTAGACAAGGCATGGGGAGATCCCAAGACTCCAACTCATGTTCTATTTGTGGATTAACTAATCATACAACTGAAAATTGCTTTAGGAATTCCAGGAATCAAAGAGGCAGAGGATACAATAGAGGAAGTTATGGCTACTCAAGAGGAAGGTTCAACAACTACCATGGCAACTACAACAACTACAATCATTCAAACTATCAAGGAGGCTACAAAGGAAGGAGAGACTACAATAACTACACAAAAGACTCAAACAAAGAGGATTCATTATTGATCATGAACATGGCTATGCCACAAGGTAAATCTGATGAGCATGTTTTATACATAGATTCAGGTTGTTCAAATCATGTGGCAGGAAATGTGGCACTCCTATCAGATTTAGAAGATCCAAGGAATAAGCATGAGGTACAAATAGGAGATGATACAAAACATCTTGTGGAGAAAATAGGCAATGTCAAAGCACCTGATGGAAACATCAACCTACTCAGTTCATCTGTATGGTCTTTTTTCTAGTGTGTTGCAATCCATCCAAGACCATAGAGGTGATGAATTACGACCTCACTATCCCCTTCAACACCTGCTAATATTGCCATTACCCCGGCCAATCATTTCCTTTGTCTAGGTCACTCATTGTGGTTCACGAGGATGTTGCAAGGCAAGCACGCTTGCATAGATGTGTGTTGTATGGCACCCTTCAGATTGGCATAGAAGCGATAGAATGGTGGGAAGGAAAAGATAGCTCGAGGAAGGAAAGAGGTCGCATGGGATGGTGAGTGCTGCAGGGCTATGGGTTCCGGGCTACGGGGCTCTGGGTTGGGGGGGTTGCGGAGCCACCTAGCTGCAGATTGGGGGGCTACAGGTGGGGGCTATGGGGCTGCATGACTACAGGCTGGAGGGAGGAAGAGAGGGAGAGAGAGAGAGAGAGAGAGAGAGAGAGAGAGAGAGAGAGAGAGAGAGAGAGAGAGAGAGAGAGAGAGAGAGAGAGGAGAGAGAGAAATCATGAAATGTAGAAGAGTCTAGGGCTGAGAGAGAGAGAGATAGATTGAGAATTGCTTTATAGGGATAATAAAGTTTACTATATGTAGCAAAGATGGGGTTTCACCATCAGAAAGGCATTGTGCATCTTTTACGTTATGGGAGTGATTTGCGATGGCTAGTGGATCAAGTCAACCGTCTCGCTAACGGCGCATACACATTTGAACCTGACGTGAAATACGGCACGATAGGATAAGTATAATTTCTTTTCCTTTTTGCATATGCAATAGTTTCTTTTTACGTTAAGCCGTTACAACATCTTGTGGTGATTCATTTACAGAGATAGTACTCAAAAACCTTGTAATTCCTTGGGTTTCGAGGGTTGGGCTTACATTTTGAGTGCCTCCATGGGAATAGGCAAGTAGTTTAGCCTCGTCTCGCCACGCCTACCATCAAGAACTTGAAGAATTACGTTTGCACACACAACATTTAGATTTTTTTGTATTAGATATTTTCTTACTCAACAATGTATACTTGAATTAAACATGCATTTAATTTCTTTCTAAAGGATGGCTTTATTTGGCGTCATGCAAAAGGGAAAATTAGATGTCCGCAATGAGTTTAAGGAAATAAAAACCTTCAAAGTAGAGTTATGATAGACATGCATGAAACCCTTTGGGCAAGATATAAAGGCTTCTATGCGACGTATGATAAAATTAGAGACGCTTATTGGTGGCCATGCCTAAAGGTTTAGATAGGATGAGGTATATAGTATTAGCTAGGGAAGATTTGACCAATCATGTAGAGGGTAGAGCTCTTTGTACTAAAACTAGTTATTACATATGTAGATTTTTATTAGAATAAGTTATTTCTAGATTTGGCTAGGTAGAAAAAATAGTGGAAGATAGGGGAAAGTTAGATGCTCGAAAGGCAAGAGAATTCTTTGACCAGCGTGTGATCCAATTAGCTCTCACAACTGTTTATAATCCAGAGTTTAATGATAAGATTGAACGACGCCATCCCTCTATTGTGAAGGCAATCTCTAAGGCCTCCTATGGTGATACAAAGCAGTGGCCTAGGTTCCTTCCATTTGCACTATTGGCAGACAGGATGATGTATACTAGGTCTACAGGATTTATGCTTGCAGAACTAATGTATTGTGAGAAGCCAATTTCTCCTATCCAGACCCAAATTATTTCAAGGATAACGCTTCCGTGGAATAGTGAGATGACTCGTGAAGATCTGATTTCTGTTAGGATTATGCAGTTAGATCTAGGAAATAAAATGATTGAAGAAGTTGTACAAAAAGTTAGAGAATCACAACTTAAAAAGAAAATGTACTTTGATAAAAAACATAGACTTAGGCCTCATACTATAGAAGTAGATGATTGGGTATTAATTTATGATAGTACTTTTGATACATAGTATGATGGTAGGAAGAAGTTAATTAAAAGATGGTTTGGTTCGTATGTAGTAGTAACTGTTTTTTATAACGGTACGTTTAAACTTAGGGAATTTGATGGTTCTTTGTTGCGAAATTTGATTGCAGGGAAAAGGATTAAACTGTTCAAGAAACGAAATAATGAAGATTATGAGATTGACGAGATTGATGGAGATGCTAATGAAGATTAAGGATCTGTTTTAAATCAGGTGAAAAAGTTTTGATTAAAGATTTGTTTGATTTTTTGTGTATATGCATTGCATTACTAAATGAGTTAAAAGGATATGTTCAAACTTTTTAAAAATCAAGTGGAATGTAAGATGTTAAATATCTTATATATTTTATGATTGATGCATGAAAACTTGTATTTATATGAATTAAATGAGATAGTTAAATGTAAACTTTTGGAGTTGGAAGCGTGTGAAAGAAATGGTAGACTTATTATGAGTACATGTATATGCTGAAAATTTTAACCATTAGTAACTGAGATTTTTGTATCTTACTATTTATTCCTTATGAGATCTGACCTCCAAATGAATTAAAAGATAAAACTTCATACCCAATTTAGCCTATATGTATGTGTTTGTAGTTAGAGCATTATGATAGGCTAGTAGGCGGATGTAATAACATTGGTTGGGTGATCAAGGCCACGAGCTGGTGCTAGTTTCATCATAGGCCTAACCTTTATGTTGTCATGCGCCTGCATGGGTCGGTAGGCAAGTGGAGTCACTCTGGTCAGGTGGCAGAGCTATGAGCGGACGTCGATTTCATGTAGGGCTAATGTAGTTTTGTTGTGTGCTATGCTGGATTGGCAGACAAGTGGAATAAATTTGGCCAGGTGGACAAGTCCAGGAGTTGCATCCAATTTTGGTGTAGGCCAGTTTGCTTAAAGTAAATAAAGAGTTGAGTAGGGATGAAGTAATATAAATAGAAAAAAAAGAAATTAAAAATTTAAGAAAAATGAATGGAGAGTTGGACCATAGAAAATAAAAGTAGGAATCAAATAATTCTATTAACTGATGGGAAAGTTTTGGTATATGTTGTTATGCAGGATAAGTTACTTAATCCAAGCAAGTTACATGAACAGAAAGACTATGGTACTTATGGTTTATTCCTATAAATGCTTGTTTAAATGTGGATTCAGAGACATAACATGATATTTATATGACTTATATCTACTTTGTTTTTTAGAAGATTTGTACTAATCTTTTTAATTGCATAAAGATGTACGAATACATAAAAAAATAAAACTTTGAAAATTAAAAATTTATTTACAAAGAATTTGATATGTTCCACTTGAATCTACAGGTTGGCCCATCGCGAGGATGTGCAGGCTTAGTGGAGGCGGATGTCAAAAAGATTTTATCCCTCTTAGAATATTATTAAAAAATTAAAGATTAATTGATTAAACTAAGTTTTAATAATTTATGAGATTTTAACTTAATTTTGATCTTAAACTTTTGCAGGACAAGAAGTTTTGATGATTTGGAATTCAGTACAAAGATGGAAGGTATTTAGGAGGCGTTCTCAAATGAAGTTGTGGGTATTTGATTAAAAATGAAGGATCAATTAAGGATTTATTTAAGGTTTGAAAGTAAATTTAAGGTTATTCAAGGGTGCAATATAGGGTTTGACCATGGTTTATAGGATAAAAGCATAGTTTCAAGGATAATTAAGGGTTTAGATAAGAAATCTAAAGGGTTTTGATAGGGTAGAAGCGTAGTTTATGGGTGATTTAAGGATTTGGATGAGATTTGAAGCTAAAAGAAAAGGCTCTGATTGCTTAAAAACATGGTTTAAGGATAGTTTAAGGAAAACCTATGTTGAAGGGATTAATTGAGTAGGTTTTTTTCTCTAAAGGAAGGTGTTAAGTTAAAACCTTAACAAATATTTTAAATATAAATGAATAACTAAATATGTTAATTAATTATTGAAATTATTTAAATAATATTAAGGTTATTGAAAATATATTTTAACTTAATTAAATAATTAAAAGGTTGAATTTATTTAATTCTAAAGGATGATAAAAGTGTGAAAATAAAGTAAATATTTATTTTTAAGTGGTTTTTGTAATTTTTGGGAAAATGAATGGAAGAAAATCCCATGCCTTTTTTTTGGTTGAGTTGTGTTGAGTGGATGTGGAGTAAATGTGGGCTGCTTGAATGAGTTAACTTAGGAAATTGTGGGCTATGGTGGGCTACTCACATGTATAAAAGGAGGGAAGTCGTATCCAAGAGCTCATGTTATTTTGCAGGTACTTCATTTTACTCTAAGCTTTAGGCCTTGATTGATTGTGCACATATTTTCATGATGTCCTTTCTGACAGGAGGAGAGAGAAGGCCATCTCTCTTACTTTTGTAGCTCATTGAATGTAAAGCAAATTTTTTTGTTTTCTGATGTAGTCGACGCAAAGAGAGAGGGGGGAGTGATGAGTTTTTTTTTCTTTTGTCTCCTTCTTCCTTGTTTCATCTTTCTCCTTCTTTCATTTACTTATTTTTGTTTTCTCTTTTCCCTCTCTTCTCCTTCCCTCTACTACAACCGGTGGCACGCTACGCACAGGAGCACAGAGAGAGAGAGAGATTTTATTTATTTTTTTTCTTTTCTTTTTTATATTATAGTATATTTTTATTTTATATTATATATTTTATTTTCATTTAAATTTAGTTTATGCATATGTATTAAGTATTATTATATTTTTTATTTGATTTTATATATTCCTTTTTCCATTAATATATATAATGCATATGTGTTAAGTGTATTTATTTTATATATGTTTGAGATGTATGGTATATATGTGATATGTGTATATGTGAATGATTAGTGTATTTATTTTTTATGTATATTTGATATGTGTGTGATGATATGAAGGGTATGTTATGTGTATGTCTAGTGCATGTATGTGTTATTACTTATGTTTGATGTGTTTGTGTGTGTGTTTTAACTAGTGGGTTTTCCAATAAGGTTCATGTTTGAATGCAATGATAAATATTGAATATAGTACTTAAGTTTATAAATAATGATTAAATTGATTAGATAAGTAAAATGTTTGATATATTTAACTAAGGATGTTTTATGTTTTCCATGATAGCAGAAGAAGGGATTAGAAGTAGCCATTTAGCCATTTTTCCTCATCTTTTGCAATGATATTTTCACCGATCTTATATTCCATTCTTACCTTTCCTAGCTTTTTTAATTAGGCTTCATTCTACTCATCTAAATTCTCCATTCCCAATCATTATGATTCATTTAGCTTTTGATTTTATCCCATCTAAACATACCTATTCACTTACCTTTTCATATCCATTAGCCTATCTTTTGCAACCCATACTTATTAGCTTAGACATGATAAAAGGTTATTTATTATACTAAGTGTATGTTTAATGCATTGGATTTAATTCATTAACATATAAGATGTATGTATGTAAGTGTTAGATGTATGCATGTATGCATGTTAGGTATGTATGCATGTAAAATATATATGCATGCTAGTGTATACATATTAGATGTATGTATGTAAGTGTTAGATGTATGCATGTATGCATGTATGCATGTATGCATGTTAGGTATGTATGCATGTGAGATATGTATGAATGAATGCATGTTAGTATATATGTTTATGTATATGAGTTAGTGTATGCATGTTGATGCATGAGGAGTTAGTGTATGCATGTGTATACATGAGAGGTTTGTTTATGTATGTGAAGTTTATGCATGTGCATATGATAGGTATATGTGTGCATGAATGAGACATGTCTATTAGAATATGTACATAAGAATGAATGTATGTCCTGATGAGAAATATAAGAAAGTTAATTAACTTATGTTAGCATGAGTTTTAAATATGTTAAGTTTTGAGTATTAATAATATAAATGAGTGTTTTATATTTATGAAAGCATACTTATGGTTGTTCATGTTATTTTGTAGATCATTTGAAGAAGAATTTGATGAACAAAAGATTGGACGAAAAAATACAAAAGTGGGATTTTGTTTCTTGTTTCTATTTCTTAACTTTTATATAGGACAGATTTTTAGTTTCTATCATTTATAAAAAAAAGTTTAAAAATATTAATCCATTTATTTGCACTTATCTTTACATGTCTGATAAAGGATCTACTAGTAGTACTTCTATTGAACGTGATTTAGCTTCCTCTTTGTTTGAAATACTTTTTCCTATTCCACTAGAGATTAGTGTTTCACAAAATACGAAAAATAATAAAATTAATGAAGAATTAGTTAAGGATTGTGTCGTAGAGGAAACTTTGTATTCGCTAGATTATGATCGTCGATTGTTTAGAGTGTTACCTTTGATTTCCATTATTTTACCAGATCCTAAAATAGTGAAGTTCTGTTTCCTCCACTTGTAAATAGAAATATTGATTGTTCCATCTTATAAAGACACGGTCAAGACCTATAGGAACGCACTTCCTTATGGTCCTTAGTAAAATCTGTGCCCTGCCATAGACATCCTGCGTGCATCGTTAAGGAGAGGGTTGGCTTGAAAATAAATATATTAAATAAAATAAAATTTATAAAAATAAAATAAAAAAATAATAAAACTTAACACATATGCATAAAGTAACTTTAAATAAAAATAAAATATAAAATATAAAATAAAATTATAATATAATATAAAAAAGAGAAGGAAAAAAATAAATAAAATCTCTCTCTCTCTCTCTCTCTCTCTCTCTCTCTCTCTCTCTCTCTCTCTCTCTCTCTCTCTCTCTCTCTCTCTCTCTCTCTCTCTCTCTCTCTCTCTCTCTCTCTCTTTGTGCTACACGTAGCGCGCTGCGCCGTCGGTAGAAGTAGAGGGAGGGAGAACAAAAAGGAGAAGAAAAAAAGAACCAAAAAGAAATTAAATAAAAAAATCTCTCTCTCTCTCACTCTCTCTCTCTCTCTCCCTCTCTCTCTCCCCCCTCCTGCACACAGGGTGCCGCCGACTGCAGTAGAGGGAGGGAGAAGAGAGGGAAAAGAGAAAAAAAAAAAGAAAATGAAAGAAGGAAAAATAAGAAAGAAGAAAGAATGAAAAGAAGAAAGAAAAACTCATCACTCCCCCCTCTCTCCGTGTCGACTGCATCAGAAAACAAAAAAATTTGCTTTACATTCAATGAGCTGCAAAAGTAAGAGAGATGGCCCTCTCTCTCCTCCTGTCAAAAAGGATAGCATGAAAATATGTGCACAATCAATGAAGGCCTAAAGCTTAGAGTAAAATGAATTACTCGCAAAATAATATGAGCTCTTAGATACGACTCCCCTCCTTTTATACATGTGAGTAGCCCACCATAACCTACAATTTCCTAAGTTAACTCATTCATGCAGCCCACATTTACTCCACATCCACACAACACAACTCAACCAAAAAAAAAGGCCTGGGATTTTCTTCCATTCATTTTCCCAAAAATTACAATAACCACTTATAAATAAATATTCACTTCATTTTCACACTTTTATCACCCTTTAGAATTAAATAGATTCAGTCTTTCAATTATTCAATTACTTTAGAATTTATTAATACAACCTTTCAATTATTTAATTAAGTTAAAATATGTTTTTAATAATCTTAATATTATTTAAATAATTTCAATAATTAATTAACATATTTAATTATACATATATATTTAAAATATTTGTTAACATTTTAATTTAACAACTTTTGCCCTATACATTAACTCCTTTAGAGAACAAAACCTACTTAATAAACCCCTTTACCATAGGTTTTCCTTAAACTATCCTTAAACCATGTTTTTAACCAATCAAAACCTTTTCTTTTAGCTTTAAATCTCATCCAAATCCTTAAATAATCCATAAACTAAGATTCTACCCTATCAAAACCCTTTAGATTTCTTATCTTAATCCTTAATTATCCTTGAAACTAAGCTTTTACCCTATAAAATATAGTCAAACCCAATATTGGACCCTTGAATAACCTTAAATTTACTTTCAAATCTTAGATAAATCCTTAATTAACCCTTCATTTTTAATCAAATACCCACAACTGCATTTGAAAACTCCTCCTAAATACTTTTCATCTTTGTATTGAATTCCAAATCATCAAAACTTCTTGTCCTGCAAAATTTTAAGATCAAAATTAAGTAAAAATATCATAAATTATTAACACTTAGTTTAATCAATTAATCCTTAATTTCTTAATAATATTTTAAGAGGGATAAAATCTTTTTGACATTCGCCTCCACTAAGCCTGCACATCGTCGCGATGGGCCAACCCGCATGTGTATACATGAGAGGTTTGTTTATGTATGTGAAGTTTATGCATGTGCATATGATAGGTATATGTGTGCATGAATGAGAAATGTATATTGGAATATGTACATAAGAATGAATGTATGTCCTTATGAGATATATAAGAAAGTTAATTAACTTATCTTAGCATGAGTTTTAAATGTGTTAAGTTTTGAATAAATACTATAAATGAGTGTTATATATTTATGAAAGCATACTTATGGTTGTTCATGTTATATTGCAGATCAATTGAAGAAGAATTTGATGAACAAAAGATTGGATGAAAAAATACAAAGCTGGGATTTTGTTTCTTGTTTCTATTTCTTAGCTTTTATATAGGACAGATTTTTAGTTTCTATCATTTATACAAAAAAGTTTAAAAATATTAATCTATTTATTTGCATTTATCTTTACATGTCTGATAAAGCATCTAGTAGAAGTACTTCTATTGAACGTGATTTAGCTTCTTCTTTGTTTGAAATACTTTGTCCTATTCCATTAGAGGTTAGTGTTTCACAAAACACGGAAAGTAATAAAATTAATGAAGAATTAGTTAAGGATTGTGTCGTAGAGGAAACTTTATATTTGCTAGATTATGATCGTCGATTGTCTAGAGTGTTACCTTTGATTTCCATTATTTTACCGGATCCTAAAATAGTGAAGTTCTATTTCCTCCACCTGTAAATAGAAATATTGATTGTTCCATCTTATAAAGACACGGTGAAGAGCTATAGGAACGCACTTCCTTATGGTCCTTAGTAGAATATGTGCACTGCCATAGACATCCTGCATGCATCGTTAACGAGAGGGTTGACTTGAAAATAAATATATAAAATAAAATAAAATATATAAAAATAAAATAAACAATATAATAAAACTTAATACATATGCATAAAGTAACTTAATATAAAAATAAAATATATAATATAAAATAAGATTATAATATAATATAAAAAAGAAAAGGAAAAAAATAAATAAAATCTCTCTCTCTCTCTCTCTCTCTCTCTCTCTGTCTCTCTCTCTCTCTCTCTCTCTCTCTCTCTCTCTCTCTCTCTCTCTCTCTCTCTCTCTCTCTCTCTCTCTCTTTCTCTCTCTCTCTCTCTCTCTCTCTCTCTCTCTCTCTCTCTCTCTCTCTCTCTCTCTCTCTCTCTCTCTCTCTCTCTCTCTCTCTCTCTCTCTCTCTCTCTCTCTCTCTCTCTCTCTCTCTCTCTCTCTCTCTTTGTGCTGCACGTAGTGCGCTGCACCGCCGGTAGCAGTAGAGGGAGGGAGAACAAAAAAGAGAAGAAAAAAAGAAAAAAAAATTCAATAAAAAAATAAAATAAAACAATTCTCTCTCTCTCTCTCTGTCTCCATCTCTCTCTCCCTCTCTCTCTCCTCCCTCCTACGCACAGGGCGCCGCCGACTCCAGTAGAGGGAGGGAGAAGAGAGGGAAAAGAGAAAAAAAAAAGAAAATGAAAGAAGGAAAAATAAGAAAGAAGGAAGAATGAAAAGAAGAAAAAAAAACTCATCACTCCCCCCTCTCTCCGCGTCGACTGCATCAAAAAACAAAAAAATTTGCTTTACATTCAATGAGATGCAAAAGTAATTAGAGCTAGCCTTCTCTCTCCTCCTGTAAGAAAGGACAACATGAACATATGTGCACAATCAATGAAGGCCTAAAGCTTAGAGTAAAATGAATTACTTGCAAAATAACATGAGCTCTTAGATACGACTCCCCTCCTTTTATACATGTGAGTAGCCCACCATAACCCACAATTTCCTAAGTTAACTCATTCATGCAGCCCACATTTACTCCACATCCACTCAACACAACTCAACCAAGAAAAAGGCGTGGGATTTTCTTCCATTCATTTTCCCAAAAATTACAATAACCACTTATAAATAAATATTCACTTCATTTTCACACTTTTATCACCCTTTAGAATTAAATAAATTTAAAATTTCAATTATTCAATTACTTTAGAATTAATTAATTCAACCTTTCAACTATTTAATTAAGTTAAGATATGTTTTCAATAACCTTAATATTATTTAAATAATTTCAATAATTAATTAACATATTTAATTATTCATTTATATTTAAAATATTTGTTAACGTTTTAATTTAACAACTTTTGCCATATACATTAACTCCTTTAGAGAACAAAACCTACTTAATAAACCCCTTTACCATAGGTTTTCCTTAAACTATCCTTAAACCATGTTTTTATCCAATCAAAACCTTTTCTTTTAGCTTTAAATCTCATCCAAATCCTTAAATAACCCATAAACTAAGCTTCTACCCTATCAAAACCCTTTAGGTTTCTTATCTTAACCCTTAATTATCCTTGAAACTAAAATTTTATCCTATAAACCATAGTCAAATCCTATATTGGACCCTTGAATAACCTTAAATTTACTTTCAAACCTTAAATAAACCCTTAATTAACCCTTCATTTTTAATCAAATACCCATAACTACATTTGAAAACTCCTCCTAAATACTTTCCATGTTTGTACTGAATTCCAAATCATCAAAACTTCTTGTCCTGTAAAATTTTAATATCAAGCTTAAGTTAAAATTTCATAAATTATTAAAAATTAGTTTAATGAATTAATCTTGAATTTTTTAATAATATTTTAAGAGGGATAAAATCTTTCGCACAACGTGATGGCTTGATGTGGCACTAGGTCAACTACAATTGAGCTAGTGTACTCACACTCCCAATTTCTTAATACAATAGGCAGCTCTAGTCCTTAGGCACAGTTGGAATGGTGGGTTCGCGGGGTCCGAGGATGTTGGGTTCACAAGGTCGGGTGGTGGTGGGTTCAAGGGGTGGTGGGGAGGCATTTCAGAATTAATTCATATCGTAGCCCCATTCTCAAATAAGGTTCAAGCACCATCAAATCCTCTCATTGCATCCCAATCCTTATGCTTAAGTTTGAAAGGTGAAACAAAGCTCAAAATACTCTGCTCTACATTCATCATCAATATAAGAGTACAAGCAAAACTCTAATATGAATCTAGAAGGTTGTTAAGAAGAGTCTATATATGTGAACTATCTAGCAAGACTGCAAAAGAGAAATGAAATAGTACTTCAAGTCTTTGATCTTTTTTAAAAACTACTCATAAAATCTCCTTCATTTATATGATTAGTCTCCAAATATTTTTAGAGGTAAGATACATGTGACTGATCTCTTTTCTTGTATAAGGTTGTAGTTGTATCTAACATGAAAGTCTAATCATAATTGTAAAAATATCTTTCTAGAAATGGAGTAGGAACTACAACATGAACATGAATTTAAAGATCATCGTCTCCAACACCATCTGCATCACCTTCTAGGACCTTGCAAAGTATTACACATCCCTTTTTCCATTAATACATGACACATTATAGACATGCATGGTGGGTAATTAGTACCATCGAGTATATCCTCATCAACCAACATATTAAATATGTAACTGTCTTCAACCATGGCCAGTGACTAAATACCATGATTTGAAAAAATGATTGTATCGCAAAGATTGAAGAGAAATATCTTGTTGAACTTTTCTAAACCTGTAATAGACTTCAAGCACTTGTAATCGTGATCCAAAACCTTTATACATGTTTGGTGCAAAAATCTAGAATTGCCTACATATTTCTTGTGATAGTGTGTTTGAAGGTTGAAACAAGATCATATCAAGATTTTGACACCACAAAGCAAATCCATTTTGAGGTCCTAGTTGTTTTGTGTTCTCACAAATTATCATACAATTTTGAGACTCTAGTTAAAGGGATGTTTAAGTTGCCCTAAATGAAGTGCTGATCATCTATTAAACCAATGTTTGGAGGTTGAGATGTGCGGAAGCACTCAAAGAACACAAGGAAGAGGAAGATGAAGCTTGGAGCAGAACACAAAAGATAATGTACTACCAAGTGAATGTACAAATGTAAGTAATTCATTAGTGTTATAGTCGTACATACAAGCTAAGGGGAAGAACCTCCTAAAGAGGGAAGAATGTTCTCCATCAATCCTAAGTGAGTTTAGACACATCACTAACAAAATATATAAATCGAAAATAGGATCATATGAACGTCCATTTTTTGTCTTTAAATTTACTAATAAAGGATTAGTTTTTCCTATAGCTCCTTTTTGTAGAGATATTGAGGTGATTTGAAGTTGTGAACCTAGTGATTGAAGATTTTATGACATGACCTAAAGCAAAGTTGACTTGAAGAGAAAAAACAAGTCTCTCAAATGATAGAAGTTGAGCACAAGCATTCCTTGAGCCAGCTATTCTTCTTCATTTGAGCTTTAGTGTGGACTTTGATTGCAAGGGTTTCATTTCAATTTTTTGATTCTAGATATTAGATGTCATTTTTTAGAGTGGTTCTCTTAGCACTTCCATTTCTATCATTGATATGTGCGAACACCATTTCCACGTAGACTATGTAAGACTCTAGAAGGCTATTTCACATTGTACTACTAATGGAAAGTGTTCGAAGTAATGAGTATTGAAGAGGAAAATTCTCATGTGTTCCCACCCGAAAATGTTGTCATACATCTAGAAATCAGAAATGTAAATTTACTCACGTGTTTTATCCTCAAATTTCACTTCTTCCATCGATTGTTGCTTCTCTTGAACATGATGCTAGGAAGTGATTCACTCAGCCATTCATTTGCATCCTTCATTCTAAAATCTTTGAAACTCATGTGAAGCTCCACGGAAACCAAAAAATTAGTACTTGGAAGCCTCTTCACATCATCCTCATGTTTAAGAGAAGTAGAAGCAAATTGAACACTTAGAATCTTTTGTATTCATGGTTTGATTTAGTCATGAAATGTTAATTCTATGTTTATTGAGCTTGAATTTAGAACCTTATCATCAACTCAACTTCTTGATAATTGTACCTCAAGTTATTTTTAAATATCTGACTTGCAAATCACTCACTAAAATTGAATTTGTTTTCTTACCGTGTCAAGCATACATTTTACTTAGCATTATGGTAATATTCATGATGGACACCTTCCAACACTTCTTATAGATTGCGGACATTGCAACTATTTTTACTTCAATATTTTTTTCATGAGAAACATCAAGAAGAAAACCCTAACAATAACAAAGTCTTAAGAACATAAAAAGTAGAAAATTAGAAAAAAGTAAAAATAATAGAAACCTAAAAATAATATTTTAAGGAACCACTTTAATTGATACTTAATTATTAACAAAAAACCATTAGACTAGGAAAGAAAACAATACGTAAATAAAAGAAAGGCATGCAAATTTGAAATGTTTTCAAACAAAGAAAAATTATCAACAAAAAGATGAAAGAAGCGGAGATGAAATGCAAGATGAAGCAAAACCTAATGAGTCAACACCTTATCAAGATAAGGCTAAGCGATGAGAGATAAGAGTAGGAAAGATGCCAATTAAAGAAAATAAAATTGAAAAGAAATAAAGAAGGAACTAGGTACAAAAAAACAAGTATGTGGTCAGAAACAAGAATCTTTAAAGAGAAATCAAAATATTCAAGAGAGTGATAATCTATCCTAAACTAAACTATTGCATATGCAAAAGAAAAAGAAATTATATATATCCTGGTATTTCACATCGGGTTCAAATGTGGAAGCGATTCCTGATGGCTGGTGGATCAAGTCCATCGTCTTGCTAACGGCGCACACGGGGTGGCTATGGCAGGGCATATATTGTTACTAAGGACCATAAAGAAGTGTGTTTCTATACATATTAACCGGGTCTTTATAAGATGGAAGAATCAACTTTTCACTAGTTACTTTATCTTTAACAATTTCAATTTTGTTTGAATCTAATTGGGAACAATCAGTATTTCTCTTTACGAGTGGAGGAAATAGAACTTCACTATTTTTAGGGTTGGGTAAACCAATTGAAATCAAAGGTAACATTCTAGATAATCGACGATCATAATCTAGCGAATACAAAGTTTCCTCTACGACACAATCCTTAAGGAATTCTTCATTAATTGTATTATTTTTTGTATTTTGTGAAAAACTAACCTCTAGTGGAATAGGCAAAAGTATTTCTAACAATAATAAAGGTAAATAACATTCAATAGAAGTAGTACTTGTAGATGCTTTGTTAGAAATGTAAAGATAAATCCAAATAAATAGATTAATATTTTTAAACTGTGTTGTATAGATGATAGAAACTAAAATTTGTCCTATACAACAGCTAAACCACAGAAACAAGCAACAAAATCCCAGTTTCGTATTTTTTGTCCAATCTTTTCTTCATCAAATTAGTCTCCAAATGATCTACAAAATAACATGAACCAATAAGTATGTTTTCATGAATAAAAAACACTCATTTATAAATTTAATATTCAAAACTTAACATATTTTAAACTTATGCGAGCATAAGTTAATTATTTTTCTTGTATATCTCATAAGCACATACATTCATTCTTATTACCTATCTATGTCATATATGCACATGCACTCATGCCCTCTTACACATATGTATACATTTATCACTTCTATACATGCACATTTCTAATATACATGCACATTTCTAATATACATGCACATGCATACACTTTTCATGCACACATGCATACATCACTTATGCTCACGTACATTAATTATTTATGCACACATTCTAATATACATGTCTCACTCATGCACACATGTACCTATCATATGCACATGCATAAACTTCACATGCTTACACTAATTTCACATACATAAACATGCATACACTAACTCACATACATAAACATGCGTAAACTAACTCCACATGCATACACATGCATAACACTTCACATACATAAACATGTATACACTAACGCACATACATAAACATGCATACACTAACATGCATTCATCTAACATGCATACATCTAACATGCATTCATCTAACATGCATACATATCTTACATGCATACATGCATACATACCTAACATGCATTACATGAATACATCTAACATGCATTCATCTTACATGCATACATCTAACATGCATACATATCTTACATGCCTACATACCTAACATGCATACATGCATGCATCTAACATGCACTCATATCTAACTTGCATACATATCTTACATGCATACGTGCATACATGCATACATGCATACATCTAACATGCATACATGCATACATCTAGCATGCATACATCTAACATGCATTCATATCTAACATGCATACATGCATACATTCCTAACATGCATACATGCATACATCTAACATGCTAATGAATTAAATGCAATGCATTTAACATACACTTAGTATCATAATAAATAAACGTCTACCATGTCTAAGCTAACAAGTATGGGTTGCAAAAGATGGGCTAATGGATAGGAAAAGGTAAATGAATAGAGATGATCAGATGGAATAAAATCAAAAGCTAAGTGAATCCTAATGATTGAGGATAGAGAATCTAGATGAATAGAATGACCCCTAAGTAAAGGATTTAGGAAAAGTAAGAATGGAATACAAGATCAGGGAGATATTATTGGGAAAGATGAGGAAACTTGGATACTTCTAATCCCTTCTTCTGCTATCCTCGAAAACATAAAACATTTTTAGGTATGCATATCAAACATTTACTTATGTAATCAACTTAATCATATATTTATAAACTTATCTACTATATTCAATATTTATCTTTTTATTGTATTCAAACACGAACCTAAATAAGTTACTTATTAAAAACACACACACACATAGACATTCTTAATAAACACATACTATTCACATGCATTCAACATACATATCACATTCACTTGTTCGAAAATCAAACACAAACATACTAAACATACATATAAAATACATAAACACACTAATCATATAATTCACACATACACATATCACATAAATACCATAATCTCAAATATATATAATAAATACACTTTACACATATACATTACAAAAATAAAATGAAAGTAAAAAATATAAAATAAAATAAAATAAAAAATAAAAGAAATAAAAATAAAATCTCTCTCTCTCTCTCTCTCTCTCTCTCTCTCTCTCTCTCTCTCTCTCTCTCTCTCTCTCTCTCTCTCTCTCTCTCTCTCTCTCTCTCTCTCTCTCTCTCTCTCTCTCTCTCTCTTTGCTGCACGTAGTGCGCTGCACCGCCAACCGCAATAGAGGGAGGGAGAAGGAAAGAAGAAAAAAGAAAGAAAAGAACAAAAGAGAAATAAAATAAAAATCTCTCTCTCTCTCTACCTCTCTGCTGCCCACAGTGCACTGCACCGCCGGCTACAATGGAGGGGGAAGAGAGGGAAAGAAAAGATAAAAGAAGAAAAAAAAAGGAGGAAAATGAAAGAAAAAAGACAAAAAAAGTGTGCATTCAATGATCTTTCAAAAGTAAGAGAGATGGCATTCTCTCTCCTCCTCCAAGAAAGGACAACATGAAAATGTGTGCACAGTCAATCAATGCCAAAACCTTAGAGTAAGCTAAAGTACTTACAAAATAACATGAGCTCCTTGATAGGACTCCCCTCCTTTTATACATGTAAGTAGCCCACCATAGCCCACAATTTCCTAAGTTAACTCATTTATGAAACCCATATTTACTCCACATTCACTGAAGCACAACTCAACTAAAAAAAAGCGTGGGATTTTCTTCTTTTCCTTTAACTAAAAAAAAATCAATATCCACCTATAAAATAAATATTCACTTCACCTTTTTTCATTTTCACACTTTTATCATCCTTTAGAATTAATGAAGTACAACCTTTCAATTATTTAATTAAGTTTAAATATATCTTTAACAACCTTAATATTATTTAAGTAATTAATTAACATATTCATTTATATTTAAAATATTTATTAAGGTTTCAATTTAACATTTCTTGCCCTATTCATTAACACCTTTAGAGAAAAAAACTTACTTAATTAACCCCTTCAACATAGGTTTACCTTAGACTATCCTTAAAACATGTTTCTAATCAATCAAAACCTTTTATTTTAGTTTTAAATTTCATCCAATCCCTTAACTAACCCATAAACTAAGCTCCTACCCTATCAAAACCTTTTAGTTTTGTTATTAATTCTTATCTAAATCCTTAATTATCCTTTAAACTTATACTTTTACCCTATAAATCATATTCAAACCCTATATTGGACCCTTGAATAACCTTTATTTACATTCAAATGTTAATTAAACCCTTCATTTTTCATCAAATACCCACAACTACATTTGAAAACTCCTTCTGAATACTTTTCATCTTTGTAGTGAAACCCAAATCATCAAAACTTCATGCCTACAAAATTTAAAATCAAACATAAGTTAAAATTTCATAAATTATTAAAACTTATTTTGATCAATTAATCTTTAATTTTTTAATAATATTTTAGGAGGGATAAAATCCTTCCAACAATCTAAAGAATCAATGGCTTTGATTCTAATATGGTGTCCAAAAGCCCACATATTAGTGAACATTCGAGCTCGCAAAAGAAATTCAATTAGTAAATAGAAACTAATATACATATATATACAAAATAAAATATTATTAAAATAAAATTACCTTTCATTCACAACCGATCATTAACTCTCTCTACTCATCTGAGATGTCGTTATTATTTGGGTTGGCGCATTGCAAATCACTATAAAGCCAATCCGTGATAAAAGATATATTTGTAATCTTTTTATTATAAAGATTACGTCTATATTTTTTGTTTTTTCCCCTTTTACTTTGGAGATTTTGAAGTTCCTCTTTGTACTCGCTAAGGAATGCTTGCATGCATTCGCTATAATATGCTACGAAAGTAGAAACATCATTTTTTTCTTGAAATGTAAATAAAAATGGAACTCCCTTACCTGATATACCACATTTGTTATTTTTGAAGAAGACTCGTTGGTGCATGCATGTGGAGCCTCTTCGTGAACTCTTTCAAGGTACTCACTAACGTAAAACATGCATGCAAGCATCCAATCCTTCTGGTTTCGCTCTTTGTTGCAAATAACCGTTTAATATTCTTGTAAATCGCTCGACCCAAAACATCCATCGAGTGTTGACAACACCTGCAATCTCTATTTCATCTACAAGATGGACTAATAACTTAGGTTTACCAAACATGGCGCTTTTTTGAAAGACCCATATCAAGGCATCAAGAGGATTTTGATGGTAGGCTCTTTACTTTCGAAGTAGGAGAAACAAGGAACATATCTTTATTAATATTTGGGTCTCAAACCCTAAGTGATCTTGAACTATGGCATAAGAGACTTGCTCATGTGACCAAAAGAATCTTGAAGGATATATGCAAGGATAAAAGTGTAATAGGGCTACCAATCACATCAAAGCAACATATGATCAGCATATTTGATGCTCATCAAACTCGAAAGGTGAGAAGGCAACCATTTGACCATAATAGCTATATCCAAAATAATATTTTGGAACTAGCAAACACTTATGTGTGGGGACCAAGTCAATAATCTTCATTGACATGCTCAAGGTATTATGTTTCCTTTGTTGATGATCATAGTATATGGAGAATTTTCTACTTTGTCAAGAATAAGAGTGGAGTACTTGAAAACTTCAAGAAGTACCTAGAAGATGTGGAAACTCATATAGGTAGAACATTGAAGAATACAAAATTTGGAGGGGGAAAAATACGTCTCCATGAACTTGATGCATTTGTATAGAATTAAGGCATCCAAAGGGATGTAACTACAAATTATTCTCCTTAATTGAAAGGAATTGCAAAGAGAAGGAGATCTTTGTTTACTAGCTCTAAAAGATAATACAGCTTTTGGATTTGTTTTTACCTTTCTTCTTTAGCAGCATCTTGTAGTGGTTCATCTTGTAGAGGCACTACTCAAAAATCTTGTAATTCCCTAGGTGTTGAGGGCTAGGCTTATGCACTGAGTGCCTCCACGGGAATAAGCATGTAGTTCACCTTTGTCTCACCACCCTACCATAAAAAACTTGAAGAAAAAATTATGTTTGTACACATAGCATTTAGTTTTTTTGTATTAAATATTTTTTTACTCAACAATTTTTACTTGAATTTATCACATGCACTTGAGCTTCCTCATCAAGTGTTAGGTATATTCACTAAACTTAAAATCTGTTTGTTGCTATTTTAGTAGGACTTAAAAAATAGTCTTTAGAAGAAAGAATTTAAAATATTAGAATTTTTTTTCAAATCTGATTTAGAATAGTACGACTTTAGTTTGAAATTTCAAAAGAACTTTCATTTAAAAGTTATTAACTTCTTGAACCTCATAGTGAGCTTGAATGGGATGACTTTAGGAAACAAATGCATAAGGATTTCTACCTTGAAGATTATAGTCAGCATAGTATAGAAGGGTTCATGAAATGGTTTAGCACTCATAAGACTCAGATTTCCATTACACAATTGCACGGTGAGTTTATGAAAAGGTTTTGAGAGTTGCTAGAACAGGATAGGACTGCACTCACACCTAACATAGTCCTATATTTTCTAAAGGTATTACCTTCTGATATTAGAAGTGAAGCTGAAAGGAGACTTGAGGAATCTAGAAAAAGATATGGCCTTACGAATGACTGGGGAGCATTAAAATAAGTAGTAAAGGCAGTAGCCCAAATGAAACAAAGGCAAACATTACTTTATGATATCAATCTAAGCTTCCCACTAGTATGTCCAACTACTCCAATTCCTAAAGTTAGTATTAATTCTAGTACAACTAAACAAGCCTCTACATCAAAATTTCCTAGTGAACTATAATTTGAAATATTATTTAGTAAATTAGATAATATGATGCAGATGCATACAAATTTTTCAATTTAGTAGCTACACTTCAAAATACAGTCTATTCATTAACCTCTCAAGATAGGATAATTTTAGGACTCTAATTTACTAGTGCCCCTCAAATAAATCCAAAGCTTGTAGCACCTTTTATGACTCAACCCATAACTCAAAGTAATGAACAGAGGGGTGCACCCACTGGACGATGTGTTTGGTGCGACTCTACAGAACACATGTCCTATGCTTATGAAGCTTTAAAAGAAGCAAAGGAAAGGAAACTAGTAATAGATATAGATAAAAAATTATGTGATTATCAGACCCACCTTCCATTAGCTGTAAATTAGGGAAAAGGAGATATGCAAAAATTATATGGAAACTTATCTGAAGCTCAGAAAACTTCTTCCTCGGTTAGGTTAGAATGTGACGAGAGTGATTTAGAAGATTTAAACTCTAATGAAACTAAAAATTTTTCAATTGAAGCACTAATAAAAGCTAGGGACGATATAATGCACAAAACAACATGGGACTCACCTGTCGATCATTTCTCCATCTTTTCACATATAGCAAATGTGGAAGAGAAGAGAAAAAATGATGAAACTCGGGATGTAGATGAAACCAATCGAAGGGTAACTAGAAAACAGTTAAGGGAAGAACCTAAAAATGTTTAGTTTAAGGAAAATAAAAATTTGGACTCAAATGAACAAAAAAGAAGAGAAATAATGGAGGGGAAACAACTTGAAATATCAAACAAACTTTTAGATTCAAAGCCTAGTGAAGAAACAGAACGAAATGAAGGAAAAACAAAGAAACCTAAACAATTTCCTAAAGCCATTTTAACCTCAGAATTAGAACAAAAAAATGATGCAAAGGAAATACTTTACAACATACTTTTGAAAAGTCAAGTGACTATGTCACTTGAACAATTATTTTCTATAGCAAAACTTGAATTTAAAGATAACTTTAAAAAAATGATTAAGAGAAAAAGATTCCCACTTGATACTGATATTGAAATGCAAGAAAATGTAGATGTGTCCTATATATCAAAAGATCTTCTTTCTTCTGATTCTGATGATGGGGAAGAAAGTGAAGGTTATGTCAATAAAAATTTTCTAGGTCCAATTCTTCTAGATAATGTAAATGAGCAATCTGAAAGAAATTATAAAAAGAGTTTTGGGCTAGAGGGACACCAGAAATAGAAGTAAACTTAGGAGATAAAAAAAAGTCATATATAGCCTTAGCTTTATTAGATTCAGGTTCTAAAATTAATATAATCTCAAAAGAATTGTATGATAAATTTAAATGGCCGATAGATAAACAACATGGATGGATAATGAGAATTATAGATAATGGATGCGGTGCACTTTTAGGAGCTTGTGCAAACATCCCAATTTTAATAGGAGTAATAACTGAAACATTTCATTTTTTTATTCAAGATAATTTCTCTTACGAAATCATTTTAGGACAACTGTTTATTTATGAAACACGAATGGAAATGAAAGTAATGGAAGAGGGCTCTACATATGCTAGAATCAAGTCAAAAGATGATTTACAATCATTATAAGTTATGATTGTAAATCCAAACCACACCAGAAATTAGGAACAAATTATAAAAACACCAATTCGATCTCAACAGAAGTAATCCGATCTCAAGAGAAGTTGAATGAGAGTCATCTACCTCTTTGTGAACATGGGACTTATTTTGATCAGAATTTTTATTAGACACCACCGTTGAGTGGGACAACAGTGGTAACTGTTTTGAAATCTCACAAAAATGTGTACATAAATTGGAAAGTTTTTCTATATATTTGACATCCTCAAAAGTACAAATTTTAAATACTAATGATATTTCTAGGAAGATAATGAAAAAACATGAGAAATATTTTCAAAGTAAAGGTTATATGTCTACAAATGAACATATTGAAAATATAATTGAAACATCTTTTTCATCTTCTTTACTTGATGAAATTAATCAAACATTACATGATGAAAAATTAATGCAAATTATACTTTTGAACTCGTTAAATGAATATGAACTAATTTTGAAATTTGTTTCTGATTCTCATAATGAAGCTAAAATTAATAGGAAATATAAAACGGTTGATAAAAAAGTTAAACCGATCACCCAGGCTTTACCTAAAGGGAGTGACCAAAAAATAAAATAAGTAGCTTATGATCCTATTTTACCTGATAATCCAAAAATAGGACATAATTTTACTTGTAAAACCATTAAATTAATAAAAATAGGAAACGAAGACTCTTTTTTATTGCCTACTGAACGTGAAAGGTTTCATGAAATGATAAGAAAGCATGGAAAAGCTTTCTCTCGTTATCCTCATGAAATAGGATGTGTTGACCCTAGAATAGTATCTCCAATGATTATATTTACCGTAGCCCATATTCCTTGGAATCTTTGCCCTATATGAGTTCCAAAGGCTCGTTTACCTGAGCTAATGAAACTGCTTAAAAGAAGATGCATATGAAAACTCTAGAACCTTCCTCCACACCTAATTCTTGTAGATGGTTTACCATTCCTAAAAAGAATATGAAGCTTAGATTTTTCGAGGATTTACAACCCGTAAATAAAGTCACAATTAGGAATGTTGGAACCGACCCTATTATAGGTGAATTTGTCGAAGCCTTTGTTGGGCATTCTATCTATTCTATGGGCGATTTATATTCTTGTTCTGATCAGTTCGAGCTTGCTACTGAGAGTAGAGATATAACTACAATGAATATTCCTTTAGGTTTATTCCAAATGTGTACTCTACCTCAAGGAGCTACAAACTCGGTAGCACATATGATGAATGCAATGAATATGGTTCTTCGTGATTTTATTCCTAATGTGACTATGCCATTTATAGATGATATTCCGATTAAAGGTTGTGAAGAAAAGGGAAAGATGAAACATTAGATTCTTTAGGATGTAGGAAGTTTGTATCTAATCATATTTCAGATTGTGAGAAAATACTTAAAAGATTTGAAGAAGTAGGATTAACATTTTCCATAGAAAAATTAGTATTTGGTGTTAATGAAGTTCTTATTGTAGAACATTTATGTGAATACTATGGACATAGGCCTTATCCGCCAAAAGTGGATGCTATAAATAAATTATCTGAAACTTGCAGGAACATTAGTGAGGTAAGATATTTCTTAAGAGCATGTGTTTTTTATGTTATTTGGATACCGTATTATGCCGATGTAGCTAATCCATTGTATGATCTAATTAGGAGAAATAGGAAATTTAAATGGATTGAAACTCATATTAAAGCAATGAAGAAATTAAAAATCTTACTTTCTAATGCACCTATTTTTAAACGTGTAAATTACTCAAATAATACACCAATTATCTTAACTGTAGATACAAGTCCCATATGTATAGGATGGGTAATTGAAGAAGATGATAGTGAGGGAAATAGATATGCTATTAGATTTGGGGCAAAATTTTACATGAAACTCAAAAACATTATCCTCAAATAAAATGCGAATTATGGGGATTAGTTAGTGCGTTAAAAATTGACAAGGAATATTTTATAAGAGCTAATGTAGTAATAGAAACAGATTGTTTACCATTAATAGGAATGATTACTAACTGTTCTTCTCCAGACATAGCAACGTTCAGGTGGCTATCTTATATTAACTTTATTTATCCTATTTTAAATCATATTTATGGGAAAACTAACTCTGTGGCAAATATGCTTTCTAGGGATAAGTTTGAAAATGATGACATGATTGAAACTGAATCAAATGTGATTAATTATATTTTTGATGTTTATATGTATGAAAAATTTAATGAAAAAGAAAATGAGGGAATTTGGTATGATATAGGATATTATCTTAGCACTTTAAAACAATTACCTATTTGGTTAGCTAATAGGTTTAGAGACATTAGGAAACATGCATTTAATTTCTTTCTAAAGGATGAATTTATTTGGCATCATGCAAAAGGGAAGATTAGATGTCTGCAACGAGTTTTAGGAAATAAAAACCTTCAAAATAGAGTTATGAAAAACATGCATGAAACCCTTTGGGCAGGACATAAAGTCTTCTATGCGACGTATGTTAAAATAAGAGAAGCTTATTGGTGGCCAGGTATGTATGTGAATGTATGTGACTTTGTAAGTACTTGTACTACTTGTCAGGTACATTCGTCAGTTAGACATAGGGAACCACTGCACCGGACT
>CM035431.1:77513537-77516037 GCA_020310875.1 Ceratopteris richardii | reverse complement strand
AAATGGTTCACTACCATGAGCATTTTCTATGCATCTAAGACCAAGGCTTCATTGAAACTCCATGCTACCTACAGACATACACCACCTTCGAGTCGTCATTGGGCAGCTTCGAGTTTCATCACATCATCTCAAGATCGAGATGGGTCATGCTAGAGGAGTCCCTCGAGAGGAGAGGTGGGGCCGAGTATGCCATGCAGAGCTAGAGAATGAGCACCTGGTTCTCGGATGCCTAGCATACTCGGACTTACGAGTACAGTTCTAGATAGAGGAGTCACTCTAGTTGTGCATGAGCACTGGAGACCAACGGAAGATGGGGCATTTCCTCATGGCTGCATATGTGTGCAGTATAATATATATATATATATATATATATATATATATATATATATATATATATATATATATATATATATATATATATATATATATATATATATATATATATATATATATATATATGAATGTATATACATAAACACACACAGGAGTATGTATGTATGTGTGTGTGTGTGTATATATATATCATATAAGAGGTTCGAAGCACCTAAAATTGAATTGATTCTAAGGCTCGAACTTAAGTTCGAGCCGCTTTGTTCTTTTGAACATAAAACACAACAATCCTAAATTTAATATGGGTGGAAAAGCTGAGAGGCTCATATCATGTGAGCCAACAATCCTAAATTGATCTGGTTGGAAAAGCTCAGAGGCTCAAACTTAAGTTCGAGCCTCTTTGTTCTTTTGCACATAAGACACAACAATCCTAAACTTGATATGGCTGGAAAAACTGAGGCTCATACCATGTGATCGAACAAATCCTGAACTTGATGGTTAGAAAAGTTGAGGCTCATATCATGTGATCCAACAATCCTAAACTTGATATGGTTGGAAAAGCTCAGAGACTCGAACTTAAGTTCGAGCCTCTTTGTTCTTTTGCTCATATCATGTGATCCAACAATCCTAAACTTGATATGGTTGGAAAAGCTCAGAGGCTCATATCATATGATTCAACAATCCTACACTTGATATGGTTGGAAAAGCCCAGACGCTCGAACTTAAGTTCGAGCCTCTTTGTTCTTTTGCACATAAGACACAACAATCCTAAATTGTATATGGCTGGAAAAGCTAAGGCTTGAACTTAAGTTCAAGCCTCTTTGTTCTTTTGCACATAAGACACAACAATCCTAAACTTGATACGGTTGGAAAAGCTAAGAGGCTCAAACTTAAGTTCGAGCCTCTTTGTTCTTTTGCTCATATCATGTGATCCAACAATCCTAAACTTGATATGGTTGGAAAAGCTAAGGCTTTTATCATGTGATCCAACAATCCTGAACTTGATATGGTTGGAAAAAGCTGAGAGGCTCGAACTCTTCTTTGTTCTTTTGCTCATATCATGTGGCCCAACAATCCTATAACACACAACAATCCTAAACTTGATATGGTTCGAAAAGCTGAGAGGCTCTAACTCCTCTTTGTTCTTTTGCTCATATCATGTGACCAAACAATCCTAAAATTGATATGGTTGGAAAAGCTCAGAGGCTCTAACTTAAGTTCGAGCTTCTTTGTTCGTTTGCTCATATCATGTGATCCAACAATCCTAAACTTGATATGGTTGGAAAAGCTCAGAGGCTCATATCATATGATCAAACAATCCTAAACTGGATATGGTTGGAAAACCTTAGAGGCTCGAATTTAAGCTCGACCCTCTTTGTTCTTTTGCACATAAGACACAACAATCCTAAACTTCATATGGCTGGAAAAGCTGAGGCTCATATCATGTGATCCAAAAATCCTAAACTTGATATGGTTGGAAAAGCTTAGAGGCTCGAACTTAACTTCGAGCCTCTTTGTTCTTTTGCACATAAGACACAGAAATCCTAAACTTGATATGGCTAGAAAAGCTGAGGCTCATATCATGTGATCCAACAAATCCTGAACTTGATATGGTTGGAAAAGCTGAGAGGCTCGAATTTAAGTTTGAGCCTCTTTGTTCTTTTGCTCATATCATGTGATCCAACAATTCTAAAATTGATATGGTTGGAAAAGCTCAGAGGCTCGAACTTAAATTCAACCTCGTTGTTCTTTTGCACCTAACACACAACAATCCTAAACTTGACATGGCTATAAAAGCTGACGCTTATATCATGTGATCCAACAATCCTAAACTTGATATGGTTGTAAAAGCTGAGAGGCTCGAACTTAAATTCGAGCCTCTTTGTTCTTTTGCACATAAGAGACAAGAAACCTAAACTTGATATGGCTGGAAAAGCTGAGGCTCATATCATGTGATCCAACAATCCTAAACTTGATATGGTTGGAAAAGCTCAAAGGCTCGAACTTAACTTCGAGCCTCTTTGTCCATTTGCACATAAGACACAACAATCCTAAACTTGATATGGCTGGAAAAGCTGAGGCTCATATCATGTGATCCAACAAATCCTAAACTTAATATGGTTGGAAAAGCTCAGAGGCTCAAACTTAAGTTCGAGCCTCTTTGTTCTTT
>CM035431.1:77488537-77491037 GCA_020310875.1 Ceratopteris richardii | reverse complement strand
CCGAGTATGCCATGCAGAGCTAGAGAATGAGCACCTGGTTCTCGGATGCCTAGCATACTCGGACTTACGAGTACAGTTCTAGATAGAGGAGTCACTCTAGTTGTGCATGAGCACTGGAGACCAACGGAAGATGGGGCATTTCCTCATGGCTGCATATGTGTGCAGTATAATATATATATATATATATATATATATATATATATATATATATATATATATATATATATATATATATATATATATATATATATATATATATATATATATATATATATATATATATATATATATATATATATATATATATATATATATATGAATGTATATACATAAACACACACAGGAGTATGTATGTATGTGTGTGTGTGTGTGTATATATATATCATATAAGAGGTTCGAAGCACCTAAAATTGAATTGATTCTAAGGCTCGAACTTAAGTTCGAGCCGCTTTGTTCTTTTGAACATAAAACACAACAATCCTAAATTTAATATGGGTGGAAAAGCTGAGAGGCTCATATCATGTGAGCCAACAATCCTAAATTGATCTGGTTGGAAAAGCTCAGAGGCTCAAACTTAAGTTCGAGCCTCTTTGTTCTTTTGCACATAAGACACAACAATCCTAAACTTGATATGGCTGGAAAAGCTGAGGCTCATACCATGTGATCGAACAAATCCTGAACTTGATGGTTAGAAAAGCTGAGGCTCATATCATGTGATCCAACAATCCTAAACTTGATATGGTTGGAAAAGCTCAGAGACTCGAACTTAAGTTCGAGCCTCTTTGTTCTTTTGCTCATATCATGTGATCCAACAATCCTAAACTTGATATGGTTGGAAAAGCTCAGAGGCTCATATCATATGATTCAACAATCCTACACTTGATATGGTTGGAAAAGCCCAGACGCTCGAACTTAAGTTCGAGCCTCTTTGTTCTTTTGCACATAAGACACAACAATCCTAAATTGTATATGGCTGGAAAAGCTGAGGCTTGAACTTAAGTTCAAGCCTCTTTGTTCTTTTGCACATAAGACACAACAATCCTAAACTTGATACGGTTGGAAAAGCTAAGAGGCTCAAACTTAAGTTCGAGCCTCTTTGTTCTTTTGCTCATATCATGTGATCCAACAATCCTAAACTTGATATGGTTGGAAAAGCTAAGGCTTTTATCATGTGATCCAACAATCCTGAACTTGATATGGTTGGAAAAAGCTGAGAGGCTCGAACTCTTCTTTGTTCTTTTGCTCATATCATGTGGCCCAACAATCCTATAACACACAACAATCCTAAACTTGATATGGTTCGAAAAGCTGAGAGGCTCTAACTCCTCTTTGTTCTTTTGCTCATATCATGTGACCAAACAATCCTAAAATTGATATGGTTGGAAAAGCTCAGAGGCTCTAACTTAAGTTCGAGCTTCTTTGTTCGTTTGCTCATATCATGTGATCCAACAATCCTAAACTTGATATGGTTGGAAAAGCTCAGAGGCTCATATCATATGATCAAACAATCCTAAACTGGATATGGTTGGAAAAGCTTAGAGGCTCGAATTTAAGCTCGACCCTCTTTGTTCTTTTGCACATAAGACACAACAATCCTAAACTTCATATGGCTGGAAAAGCTGAGGCTCATATCATGTGATCCAAAAATCCTAAACTTGATATGGTTGGAAAAGCTTAGAGGCTCGAACTTAACTTCGAGCCTCTTTGTTCTTTTGCACATAAGACACAGAAATCCTAAACTTGATATGGCTAGAAAAGCTGAGGCTCATATCATGTGATCCAACAAATCCTGAACTTGATATGGTTGGAAAAGCTGAGAGGCTCGAATTTAAGTTTGAGCCTCTTTGTTCTTTTGCTCATATCATGTGATCCAACAATTCTAAAATTGATATGGTTGGAAAAGCTCAGAGGCTCGAACTTAAATTCAACCTCGTTGTTCTTTTGCACCTAACACACAACAATCCTAAACTTGACATGGCTATAAAAGCTGACGCTTATATCATGTGATCCAACAATCCTAAACTTGATATGGTTGTAAAAGCTGAGAGGCTCGAACTTAAATTCGAGCCTCTTTGTTCTTTTGCACATAAGAGACAAGAAACCTAAACTTGATATGGCTGGAAAAGCTGAGGCTCATATCATGTGATCCAACAATCCTAAACTTGATATGGTTGGAAAAGCTCAAAGGCTCGAACTTAACTTCGAGCCTCTTTGTTCATTTGCACATAAGACACAACAATCCTAAACTTGATATGGCTGGAAAAGCTGAGGCTCATATCATGTGATCCAACAAATCCTAAACTTAATATGGTTGGAAAAGCTCAGAGGCTCAAACTTAAGTTCGAGCCTCTTTGTTCTTTGTCACATAAGACACAACAATCCTAAACTTGATATGGTTGGAAAAGCTAAGAGGCTCGAATTTAAGTTTGAGCCTCTTTGTTCTTTTGCTCATATCATGTGATCCAACAATTCTAAACTTGATATGGTTGGAAAATCTTAG
>CM035431.1:77471037-77473537 GCA_020310875.1 Ceratopteris richardii | reverse complement strand
GAAGCCACCTTTGGCTCACGAAATGAAGTCCTAGATTCAAAGTTATATCGGTTCCTATTTAAGTCCGAGCCTTTGACTTTTCCAGCAAAAAAGATAGTATTTTCAAATCAAAACTATTTTGAAATTTGAACAAAAGATGCTCCAACTTAAGTTCGAGCCTTTGAATATGATATGAAGCTCGGACTTAAGTTTGAACCTCTGAATTTTGATTTTTTTGTATCACATCATATGAAACTCGAACTTAAGTTCGAGCTTTTGAATCATATCAAGCAATTTGTTAAGTTACATGATACTCGAACTTAAGTTTGAGCCTCAAATTTTCAGCGAAAAGAAGAGTATTTTTAACTCAAATCTTTTTGAAATTTGAACAAAAGACGTAGTTGAACACTCTCCTCACATGATATGAGGCTTGAACTTCTGAATATGCTATGAAGTTCGAGCCTCTCAATTTTGAGTTTGTTGTGTCACTTAATATGAGGCTCAAACTTAAGTTCAAGATTCTGAATCATATCAAGTCTTAGTCTATTGAGTTACATGATATGAGGCTCGAAGTTCGAGCCTCTCATCTTTCCAACAAAAAGAAGAGTATTTATAACTCAAATCTATTTTGAAATTTGAACAAAAGATGCTTGAACTTAAGTTTGAGCCTGTTAAGTTGAACACTCTCTTACATCCAAAAGAACTAAGTTAAGATGGAACTTAAGTTTGAATGTCGACTCAAGTTGGACTTTATGATTCAATCCTTTTTGAACTTGGAGTCAGAGAGATTATAACTTGAGTTTGAACCTCTGTTCAACTTCAAGTCAGTGAAGCTGAAACCTAAGTTAGATGTCAATTCAGCTTGGAGTTTAAGACTGAATCTCAGTTGAACTTAGAGTCGGAGAGGTTCGAACTTAAGTTTGAGCTTGTATTCAATGTGCTGTTTGAAAGCTTTCAACTTAAGTTTGAGCCTCTATTCAAGTTGGAATCTAAGAAGCCCAAACTTAAGTTTGAGAATCAAAGAGAATTGATCTTCAGTTTGAGTTTCAATTCAACTTGGAGAGAGAGAGTTTGAGCATATATTCAATTTAGAGTCGAACTCTCTCTCTCTCTCTCCAAGTTGATTTGAAACTCAAACTTAAGTGAATACACAAATTTGAAATCTATTCAATGTGCAATCTGAAAGGCTCAAATTTAAGTTTGAGCTTCTATTCAATTTGGAGTTAGAGAGGCTTAAACTTAAGTGAACACACAAATTTTAAATCTATTCAATGTGCATCTTTTGTTCATATCAAGCAGTTTGTTAAGTTACATGATATGACGCTCGAACTTAAGTTGCAGCATCTCAACTTTTTTAGTGAAAAAATAGTATTTTTGACTCAAATCTATTTTAAAATTTGAACAAAAGACATAGTTGAATACTCTCTTCACATGATATGAGGCTCGAACTTAAGTTCGAGCCTTTGAATATGCTATGAGGCTTGAACTTAAGTTCAAGCCTCTGAATCTTGAGTTTGTTGTATCACTGAATATGAGGCTCGAACTTAAGTTCGTGCTTTTGAATCATATCAAGTGTCAGTCTGTTGAGATACATGATATGAGGCTCGAAGTCGAGCCTCTCATCTTTCCAGCAAAAAGAAGAGTATTCTTAACTCAAATCTATTTTGAAATTTGAACAAAAGATGTGGTTCAACACTCTCTTCACATGATATGAGGCTCGAACTTAAGTTTGAGTCTCTGAATATGCTATGAGGCTCGAACTTTTGTTCATAGTTGAACACTCTCTTCACATGAGATGAGGCTCGAACTTAAGTTCGAGCCGCTGAATATGATATGAGGATCGAACTTATGTTTGAGCCTCTGAATTTCGAGTTTGTTGTGTCACTTAATATGAGACTCGAAGTCGAGCCTCTCATCTGTCCAGCAAAAAGAAGAGTATTCATTACTCAAATCTATTTTGAAATTTGAACAAAAGATGTAGTTGAACACTCTCTTCACATGATCATATGAGGCTTGAACTTAAGTTCGAGCCTCTGAATATGCTATGAGGCTTGAACCCTCTGAATATTGAGTTTGTTGTGTCACTTAATATGAGGCTTGAACTTAAGTACGAGCTTTTGAATCATATCAAGTCTCATTCTGTTGACATACATGATGCTCAAAGTTGAGTCTCTCATCTTTCCAGCAAATAGAAGAGTATTCATAACTCAAATCTATTTTGAAATTTGAACAAAAGATGCTCAAACTCAAGTTTGAGCTTGTTAAGTTGAACACTCTCCTACATCCAAAAGAACTAAGTTAAGATGGAACTTCAGTTTGGATGTCCACTAGAGTTGGACTTTAAGATTCAATCCTTGTTGAACTCAAACTCAGAGAGATTATAACTTGAGTTTGAACCTCTATTCAACTTCAAGTCAGTGAAGTTGAAACTTAAGTTAGATGTCGATTCAAGTTGGAGTTTAAGATTGAATCTCAGTTGAACTTAGAGTCAGAGAGGTTTGAACTTAAGTTTGAGCTTGTA